>MU380354.1:0-65004 GCA_022495085.1 Xylaria sp. FL1042
TTAAACTTATCCCTTAAAAAAAAAAAATTCTAAAAAAAAAAAAACTTTTTTTATTTAAATTTAATTTTTATATAAACACGGCCCTCGCCGGCCGCGTTATATTTTTTTTTTTTTTTTTTTTTTTTTTTTTTTTTTTTTTTTTTTTCCGCTTAGAATTTTTGTATATAAAATCAATACGCATAGCTGCCATGCTACCGTCCCTGATCGTTACATCGCTTACAGTCTTGGTGGGCCAGGAACGTTCTCTTACTTCTTTGCTAACAAACGGTATTTTGGGGGGTAAGGGGGTGAGAGACTAGAGTTTCTCCAGACTTTATATTATACTACAGATGTCTTCCGGTCATCTGGCGGTTAGAGCCGCACGCCGGGGAGTTTTTAAAGGCAGTATGATTGGCGTGGCACGACAACTAGCCCCCGCTGATTTCCACCCAATTCATGGCTGTCACGAGGAAGCAAGTTCTGATATGTCACCTGCAGCAACGTAGACCCGCGTAGAAGGCTTCGCAGGCTCTTGCGTTCTCAGAACACCCCAGTCACTAATCGAATCACTTCTTCTGCAAGTTAGGAGATAATACATGTGCAGCAACATCACAGCAGAGAGGCTAGCTCAGTTTCATCCTCTAGGCTTCTAGCCCATCTGAGTACATGCATTTACTAGTATCTAGTCGTCAACTCAAGCTTCGCATTCGGAAGTGGTAGGCCTCCACGTCTTTCATTAGTTACTGCCCTTTCTATCTCTCTGTATTGCCTATCACTCCCAACCTTTTCCGATTGGAGTATTAGTATCTCAGACAGATATCGTCTATGCTGACTCCGCACGACTTGCAGGCCAGAAGCATAGAATCGTGTTTAACGATCTGCCGCTTGCTGCAGCGTGGCTCTTGATTAATACCGAGACTTAACCCATAAGTCAGCCGTATATACGGAGTACCCGAGGGATAGTATTCGGCGATGCTGCTTTTGGTGTTCGGTCTCCGGTTTGTGGTTCATGCGTGAGGATCAGATAGCAAAAGCAACATCGCCAAACGGAGTTGAGAGAATTTTGTAGCCTACCTACTCCCGCCACCTTTCATAGCTGGGGCTGCCACCCTCCCTCACTTAAATTACATATCTCCCCACGCCTAACCGAACGGTTTTTCTACATAGGTACTTGCAACGCTATATATATCCAGTTCATAGACCACAATACACCTGTCACGGTACCAATCCCTAGGCAACCGCACGAGCCTTAGCCTGGTCTATTTAACACAACACGGGCCGCAGCCCGCGCTATAATATAAACCAACATACAGAGTTTTGCGCTGTCAAATAGAAATTCTCTCTTCGTGCATTAACAATAGTCATTTCTGGAACTATCGGCCGTCAGAATTGTGATACCCTCGCTCGTATAAATATCTACTTTGCGGCATAGCATTTTTTCGTCCATCGCCTCTGTCACACGGGTCTATTCACCCTCGGACCAACAGACCTATGGGAAGCCATCCACATGCTCGTGAATGGGTACGTATGGACATAAACACCCTATTGAATATAAGGGAGTCATGAGGACGTCCCCTGTATTATGCAGGCAGACCTAACAGCACAACTACCCTTGAGGTCAGTCTCCGACAATAGGAGGCCGAAGGAGAAGAAAGCGAAGCATAAATAGAGGGTATTCCGCCAGGATCTAGAGGGAGAGACTCTATCATCATAGGACCTTCAGGACCCTAGTAGATTATTAGCTGAATTGACCTATTCCAAGCCCTCATATAAGAGCCCTTGTCACAGCCCCCAAGCAAGAAGCTCCGCATAGAGAGCAACAAAAGATCTTTGTGAATTGGTACGAGAGTTCTTCCAGCTGATTTTCTCATCACTAACGCGGGACCACATTGTAGGTTTATCGAGGAGGCCTCATACCGACCCAAAATTTTCCCTCGTTCCCTGGACAATGCCTCATTTATCGCGGCACGGTTATGGGTGTGGGGACGCTCTTTCGCCTGATCGCTTTACCACAACACGCGATTTACAAGGAACAAAGGTTCAACTCAAGGATCATCCCAAATCTAAGGAATCCAAATCTAAGGATGAACCCGAGTCCAATGGTATTCCCACCACGACGGTGTATATTGATATACCAAACACATTGCATGACGACAAAAAATATCTACTGAAGCAGTTCGAAGTAAAGTGTACACACGACAACACGCACTTTGACTCTGCACAATTCAAGATTGACAATAACACATATGGCACAAGATTGAACAATGGAATGTTTATCCCACTTGATGGGTCGATCGAAATTGGCAAGGGCGGTGTTCTTATAAGTGTATCGGCAGGGTTTTATCATGCTGGTGCGAATATCATCATTCACTCAGTGGTTATGCAATTGGGTTGACGGGTTCAGACTTGTAGTGTCAGGCGACCACATTCTGATGTTAGCCTTTCACAACACTTCTGGCACTGGCTACAGCCACCTCTGTAGCTTAGCTTCATTCATCACTCATCTAGATAGGTCTCTCCATACACAGCGTTCATCGCATGATTACTTACATTTCATGATTTCATGAGCCTTGTAGACTATGTCTGGGTCGCTACAGGACTGTATGGGTGGTTAGGAATCGCCCTCTTGTGTAATACTTGTATTTCCGGGGAAACTGGATCATGAGAGTATACTGGTGGATGCATGGAGTATGTGCGCCAGACTCCGTACAATGGAACTTGGCCCAACCGTGCGTCTGGCTCTGTTAGGTTTTGTCAATACCGAGAGCGACTCGGCATCTCTCGGCGAGGCTCTTGCTCAGGAAGGATTGAGTAAACAGGAGCGATAGACGGCCTTAACCGGGCCGCCGAGGTTGTTGATAGAGGCCAAGAACCAGGTGTCACTAACTTGGAAACCGCAGGTCACCGAGCATTAGAGCCCGATGGTTCTATAGGTTAGCCGAGTCGTTACACTGCTCTCGGGGCTATTAAATTCCTTTTGTCTAGAGAATCTTCCCCACTTTATTCTCCCTTATTTATACCTTCGCGCGCTGTAGCGACAAGCTAACTATTAGATTTCTCTGATTGCGCTCACGCCATGTGTTATTATATATAATATAAAATAAGTCCTGATACGATTTAAAGATAGTCTAACTTTAGTCATATTCCACAAATTACACGTGTGATACTTCCCTAATAATAACCTATTTCCAAATCAATAACGTGTTCTAAAGTGTTTCTTATTCAAGAAATAAAGGATTGTGCTAATTCTCAGGCTGTGTTATAGCTCGCCTAATATCAATGCAGGATTTACTGTCGACACTGACATCTCAGTGTTGTCGATCTTCGCGCTCTCTACCTCTTCTATTTGCCGCGCTACAGTCTGAAGGGTCAGCTTCTGACTGAGGGGTAGTGGGGGAAGACCTTCTCCCTGCCCGTGGGCAGTTCTACCCAACTGATCAACATCGTCCCTCATTGACAGGATGCGCTGGTAAAAAGTCGTCAGATCTAATGCACTTCCATCGCGTGCCTGGGGTCACTCACATTGCGACCACTCGAAAGGATGTCTTCAGCGGCCTTTCTAGTGTCTGTGTCTAGCTTATTGATAGCTTCCTCTTTCGTGCTGTCGTCAGGGTTCAGCGGTAACTGGTACATTGCATTGAACAGCGGAAGAAAATGCTTTGTTGACGCGGTGCGGTAGAAATCGCAGTTACTGGCAATGTATCCGGCATAACCTCGGAGGGTGAGCAGATTGGTGTATATGATCTAGCCATCGTTAATTTCGTCTGAGCCATTTGACCTTGCCTTGCGTTGATTGTGGACAACTTACTTGTGCCTGAAATTCACTCAAAAAAATACCCTCCGTGGGAGTTGCCCGCTCTAAGGCATAGTGAATCTCTGTGGTGAATTGTTGACAATCGTGCTCTTCAAGATACTCAAGTATGTTCTTTATACTGATGAAGTAATGGCTCAGTTTTGTCATTTCGCCTTTCAGCTTCCCTATAATATCTCCAGTTTCACGTAAGACGTTCCGAATTTCGGTCTTGTCAGGCTCTATTAGTTTTCCCAAACTGAATAGGAGAACATGTATACCCTTACCGTAGTAACTTCGCCGGTATGGAGACGCCTCAACTTATTGGCTATTTCGATTATCTCTCTCTGGGTGGCTGCGTACTTTTCTGCTTTCTTCTCGTAGTTGCTCAAAGCTGCCGCGCATGCCAATTCTTTCCGTGCGAGATCTTCCCGACGCCTGTTCAAAAATGCGTTGGCTTAATAGGTTAGCGAGCGACTGGAAACGATGAAATAATGCCATAAAATATCCTACCATCGATCGATCCGTTGTCTCGAACGAATGTCTGGCGGTTGATAATTGGAACTTGCTTAGAAGCAGGTCAGTAAAACATATCGTGGCAGTGTAAACAGGGCTTGCACTCACATCCCCAAAGGCCTGCCCAGGTTGAGCGCTGGCCTCTAATTCGAGGCCATTCGCCGCCGCCTTCAAATCCTCCAATTTCGTAGCCCGTTTCTTGTCGCTGGGCGAAGTACCATTAAGATTGATCGACTTTTCGCTTTCCTTGAGCATTTCGGTAATTATCTATCGACGATTAGGTTCCCATATTTGTCAGTGTTTCAGTAGGAAAGAGAGAAACGAACCTTCCTACAATCATTTAGGATGTGGCAGGCATCTCTTGAGGGCTTACTGGAAGGCTGCACATCTCTGCGTAGTTCTTCTACCCGTCCCAAAAGGTCACGCACCTCTGTCTTTGAGCTCCTAAAATCGCCCTCCGAGAGTGACTGTAAATCCGACACCAGCGCGGAAATAGCGTATGATTTCGTGTACGCCACCTCATTAGTCACAGCATTAGGGCTGGCCAATACTTGTTGCTGATCCATTGAGTCCTGCACGGGATGCTGCTGTGGGCTAGAGTCATCATTTGACACCGCACGGATTCCAATACTGGCGTGCGAAAGATCCTTAACGATGCCCGGGGTTTGTCCTACCAGCGATGTAGCATGGTGGATTGTCTCGAGGACTGGATTCGTAATGCTGGTCAAGGTGACTAGACCAAACGACGACCAACCTAGGGTCCATTAGTTCTCAAAGGTACTCACCCGCTGACCTTTGTAGAGCTTCGTTCTTCCTTACCTCTGTTCTTCTTCTTTGCCTTTTTGACGTCTGCCTGGGCCTCTAGATATTTATTTTTTTCGATTTCTAGTACCTTCTCGCATTGACTCATGAGCTTTTTCAAGTTGGCTTTATTCTCGGCTAGAAGATCTTGCTCGAGCTTATGCTCCTTGATCTTGCGCTCCGTTGTAGCTTTGTGGCATTAATAATGACCTCATTGAGGACCGCAGCTACTGATATCACTCACCGTACTCATTATTGGTAGCTCGCTCTAATTCTGCTGCCATTTCTCCCCATATATCCATTTCGTTCCGGACGGCATTTGCGTAGTTAACACACTGGCTCAGACCAGAACTAAGCTTGTTCACTCTCTGTTGGAGAGAGGATTGTGCTGAGGGATCCATCAGGCATTCGAGTATGCCGAAAATCTGTTAGTCATTAGAATTTGCTGTATTATCTAGAGGAGCCGATAAAAGGAATCATACGGCCCCAGTGTTGCCGAACAAGCCCTGTAGGCTTAGGCAGATTCTGTCCATGTTTTCATTTGTTATGTGAAATGCCTTGTGGCCCTGCTGGTAGAGCTGGACCAGGTTCGTACTCAGTCTGTCACTCCTAGTGATATGTTAGTAGTGCAAATTTATGTCAATCTTGTTGACAAAACATACTTAAAGCTGCTTTTTGGCTCTCGCACGATGTCCACCATCGCAGCGCCTGACCATGCAAGTAGTCTGAGATGGCCGAGAAGGTTTATCACCAGCGGAGCCGATGACAAGAAGTCGGGCATATCATCTTTGAGCAGCATGCTCGATTTGAGATTCTTATGAAACTCATTGACAGTCTTTTCTTGAATCTGCTGTAGTTGACGTGCAACTTGTTTATTGGTATTACTGCCCCCAACCATGATGACAGGTAGTTAAATGTAGAAGTAGGTGACAGGGCTGTGGACTAGATTCTTGGTGTATGGTAGTCTAGGGTCTTGGTCACTCAAAAACACTAGATATCTATCTAGGAAGGTAGGGTTGATAGCTATATGGACTCAGTGAAAATCTAGATTATCAAGAAGATAACTCGGGAGTGCTCATCATGTTAGAATTATCATATCATAAGGGCACTATTGTAGTATAGCTACCACACCCTTGTGATCCTGGGGCCTTCGTATCATGGATTAATCATACTTACAGTATCATTTATTGGCGGTGTGACCGATAGCTGGCTACATCCTTTATGCAGGGCATGTTTCACTGTCAGCTCGTATAAGGTAGCAGTTACACAGCATAAATTTTTTGATTGAGAAAATGTACCATGATTGGTGCTAACCCCAGGGGTATCTTACGGACTAATTCTCGGTGGACAACTAACCCCCTGCGATAATAGTACACGGCCAAATCCCCCACGTCCCAATGCTTGTGCCTTTTTATTCACACAAGGCTAGCTATGTATGACTTTAAGATGCAATAGGCTGATTTTTTAGCCCCCAAGTCCTGGGTGATTATGTATACTGCTACTGGTGACATTTGCCCCCTGTCCTCACATAAGTAGCTAGTATAACAAGAGGCCTACAGAATGCAATGTAACCCCTAATTACTTGCGATTTGATATTGTTGTCCGACCCCAGCCATCTATTCTCGTTCATGGGACATGATTCGTCGATGAACTTCGGGTTCACAGCACAGCAAGGTGTTCGAAAGCTTGTACTAGGAATGGTTTCCTCGAGGGCGATTTCCTAGCGTAAACTATCCACCAAGACTAGATCATCTAAACGATTCGGACCACGAAAAATGTCTGGAACTATTAGTAACTACTTTACAGAACACGACGAACTGAAGTCACGGGCATGCGCCCAGGAGGAACAATGCAACACACTATCAAATGACCTAGACGAGGTTATTGCAACGTCGAAGGAGCGCATCAACTCCAGCATGATGGACATGATGACAGAATGGAAAAACTTATTGGAGGGGGCCCAAGTTAACGAACAGAAGGCCATTGAGTGGGAGACGTGCCCCGAATATCGAAAGACAATATCAGTGAGTTTTATACTTCAAGAAGTGATTTTGCAATGAAAGAGTTGACAAAAGATAGATAATGTACGACAGGTTGGCGTCTCGTACTCAGGAGATTCACCTGCCTTTCTCCGATGCTGTGAATATCTTGGCGAGAACGAGGACTGAAGCTGATCACTTACTAAACCGTGCATATGAGATTGAGCAATCCGCGACCGAATTGTTCTCCGAGTCCTCACGGCTTACCGAAGACCTCCAAAGTCTAGAAGAGGGTGTGGAGAATACCATCCAGACTTATCAATGGGCAACGGACCAATTAATTAAAAAGGGAGAAGCTACTGATTATGCCCTGAAGCAGACCGCTTGCCAGCAACAAGAAACTCAGAAAAGATTGGATGAGACGACCTTAAAAAAGGATATTTGGGATATTGTATGTAGAAGGTCCGTTTCCAGAAGATAATGATTAACAATCGGTTACAGGCACATGATATATCGAAAACCATCTGGTTAACTTATCCGCTCACGAAACACAAGGCAAAGTGAGCTTTCTCGTTCTTTCCTTGTAAATTCGTCGCCAAGACGTGTTTCTCAGTCAACCATTCCTAACCTTTTGTACAGAAAGTACGGGGCAAGATTGTCATACTTGGAAAAGACTCAAACGTCTCTGACTCAAGATCGACAGTCCCATGAACTTCAGAATAGGGAGACACAGGACTCTCTTAGAACCTTCAAAGAAGCTGCTCGGGTATTGGCTTCCATAGGCACTTTTACCAAAGCTACGTCCGAGAGAGCCGACAACATTCGTACTATGGCCCGCAATACAGCGCAAAGAACCGGCAATACAATCAACGAGGCTTCGGATATAATCAACGCGGTCGGTTCAATGACACTTCGGGTACATAGCAATGACCATGGGGCATACTTACAACATCGAGCATCAATCGTCGAGGCGCTACAAAAGATCAGTGCCCATATCCACCAAACTCCTCACATTTACGATCCACAGGTCCGCGCGGAAGCACAATCACTTGATAACGCCGTCCTCGCCTTCCGTACATCCGAGTTCGTGAAGATTTTTGCGATACAAGCCGAGATGCCGCCGAGACTGGAATCGGGTGAATTATAGTACTGGATTGTAAGAAATCTTCTTGTTCTTATATGCGACTCTGGCCGCGGTCAAATAACATGGTTGTTTCTGAAGAATGGCTGGTGGGGTAGCTTGGTTTAGAGCTCAGTTTGGGAGGACTATGATGAAGGATTTAATATGGTGAGATACCGTCTGTGGGTAATTCCTCGTCGGGATGTACATAAAGCATGGCAGGCACCGCAACGAAGAGACTGCGTCGTAGGCTGGGTTATAAAACCCAGGTTGACCTCTGAGCTCCAATGTTAATGGCTTCAGAAGGCTCCGTGCTGTTCGATTTGTCAACCTAGTACGTCTTATTTATCCACTCAAGTATATTAGAGGTCATCAGCCGAAAAATTCGATCTTTCTCTAGCTTTCTTCCCAGCGCCCGATACCTTCTGAAATAGCCTTATATTTGACTTCCTGGCTGTCATGTCCCCAGGTACGTGATACTGTAGCGTATGGTAGTATGGCTCACGTAAGATCTTCGGTGATTAAGTGTTAAGAAGGAAAGTTGCGCCGGGTGGCGAAAACGATGGGTATTTGAAATGTAGCAGTTTTTCGACCGGGGAGGTGTAAAACTAGGGCTGCTAGCATGTAGAAGGCCAAAGCGAAGAACGCCTGGGAGAAGATAATGCATGTATATCCTTCTTATGAGATATTCCGGAGCTTGTCCATTTGCTAGGCCTGGCACTCGAGGGTTGGATGTCGCATATAAATGTTGAAGTGTTGGTATGGAAGCCTCCAGGACTGGAGATTCTCACATCCGAAACTAAAGTCTTCCTGTCTGATAATTATCTAGGCGTACGCCATCACCTTCGGGAATGGGTACGCAAGAGAGGCCGGAGGTTTTCTGCAGGTTACCTAGGTAGCCTATAGCCCTTCAGACTACCTAACCATACGGACTGCCATACAGACTGCGGCCCGTATAATCCCATTTGGCCCCCCTTCCCCCAAGCCACCCTTGCCTACCCTCGCTCCCAAGGGTGGCTAGGTCTATGGCCAAGTCTGTGGCTAAGTATAGTCTTTATCAATAAGAGATACTGCATATCAACGTCGTATTCCAACTCCATTCATCATCATCCGTCGTTTCATATTTTCCTGCTCTATCCGTTCCTTCTGCATCTTGTAGTCCTCCATCGCCGCCATCGCCGCCATCGCCGTTTGGGGGGTATGAGATTTCTGATTTGGATTAGGGTCTGCGAAAAGTTGTTACGGTGGCACCTACTAGTCTGAGATGGCTTCTATTGTTGAACTAGCTAAATAGGCACTTCCTAGCCCATTTAGCAGGCTCTATATATATAGGTGTGCGCGGCTGACTAAGGCTTCCGGGTACACGGTTGAGAAGCAGCTAGGTCGAAGGAGACACGATGCATAGGGTTTTCATCCGGCTTTTGTACGGTTTTACCTATGAATAACTACTTGTAGAGGGACCGCGCTGCCCAGCGGTAGCACAGCGGGTTAGTTAATCATAATAATAATAAGGCTTCCGGAGATCACCCAGGCTAGCTAGTTCCATGTCACAGCGCGGTGGTAGCGGCATGTCCCATCCTTGCTGCTCCAACAACATCGACCACATTTGTGTGTCCTGAAGTTTATTATGCTTTAGTTTTTGCATGGGGCTAATCCTTGATGCTGCTAATTGCGGATATTGCGCTGGCGTTAGGCTTTCGTTCGGCCTTTTTCTGTTCTGAGATTTCTTTGGTTTAGGGTCCGTAGATGAAGATGGCAATAAGTCTTCGGTTGCTCGAATTGGTGACATCGCTCGTTGTGGCGTCATCGCTAGTTGTCTTCGCCGCTGTTGCGCTAATTCCGACATTAATCTCGATTCTGCATCAACGCTTGTCGATCCCGATTCCTCAGTATCGTAATCCCACTGCAGGGAGTGCAGGGAGTTAGAGCCTGATGCATCATTATTATCAGTTTGCCGAAACCTCTTAGGCACACGTTTGATCCCCGGAGCCCCATGGCGCTTTCTGCAGTGAGCTTGAAGGTCTTTGGTGGTCATGAACCCAACATCATTATAAGCACACCCGTGAACAAAACATTTGAGGTCGCCATTATGGCGTGCTTGGTGGTCTATGAGCGCGGTCTTCGAGGAGAACCCAAGGATCACACGCTCACACCCTCGGTGATCGCAAACAAATGCTGTGGACCCAAATTCTTTCTTGAACCCTAGCAGTTCTTGCTGCGGGATGCCATGCACATTGGCTTGGCTCATTAAGAATTGAACACCTTCGTTATAGTGTTTTAAAGCCTGTTGGAGATGCTGAGGTTGGGTGTGTTGATCTAGCTTAGTGTTAGACTAATAGAGGCAATCGTAATAAGCATCGACGTATTGAGCTTACCCAAAATTAGATCTTCTCGTTGCTTCACTAGCCAGCATTGGCTAATAAGTAAGGTCTCTTCTCTGGAGAGTATTCTAGTCAAGCGAGGGTCAAGACTATCTGCTGCTTCCAAAACATCATTTGAGCAGGAGCCGAGTGAAGAGAACTGTCTCAATTTCTGGCACAATCGTTTGATT
Organism: Xylaria sp. FL1042; assembly: GCA_022495085.1. Taxonomy (NCBI): domain Eukaryota; kingdom Fungi; phylum Ascomycota; class Sordariomycetes; order Xylariales; family Xylariaceae; genus Xylaria; species Xylaria sp. FL1042. The sequence goes on from MU380354.1 coordinate 10,737, forward strand.
TGTACTGAGATTTTTTCGAGTTGATCGCCATCCAAACAATCCAGCAAGTGATCCATCCAGTACTCAGATGCGTACGGCAGGAGCGCATAGAAACCAGCAACAGTGCTAGCGTACTGATCTAGCGCAGGCTCCGAAATTCCCGGGTCCAAAAGGTCAAGTGACTGAGTTATTTGGCTTATGCAAGCTGAGGCTAGTGAAATATGTGATTCTGGGGCCTGTATAAATGGGCCACTGCTCTGATCGAGTAGGAATCTCAATATTTATGTTAGCTGAGGTTAACTAACAGAGACAATTATAATCACATACTGTGGCACAGATGAATGTACAAATACCAAGGAACCCCCTGGACCATCCTCGATAAATGGTTTGCAAATGTCAGTAGCATTGGGGAAGGGTCTTGTTTCTCGGGTCATTATCTGGCAGTCAGGGTTGAGAATCATTGCAATTCTAACTTGACATTTACGTAACGGATGCCGTCCTTTACAGTACATAATCCAAGAAAAGACTCGCCTAATCTTAGAGAAGTTGCTAGACGAGCAACTATTGCTAATGTTATGCAGAATCTTCTTGTATCTAGTAGTAAATCACGATTAGTCGTACCATTGTACTAATTAGTGGGTTATTTACATACGCCTCAACTAGGTCTTCCGGTAAGTTGTCGATTTGCATTCGAAGCTCGCTCATATTCGAGGCATTGCTCAAAAGTTCTAGTATCAGATCAACCCAGAGAAACATTCCTGTCTCATGATATTAATGACTAAACAAAGCACTTACAGAGCAATTTCCTACCCTCAGCTTTAGCTAGGATGCTATTCTTGAGAGAAAGAATGGTATCAGCTCCCAAAGCTCCCTGGTACATGTCATCGATTTCTCGCAGTCTACCATAGATTATCAGTGAAATATCCTTCTCAATGGAATCCCTCTCCTCGTTCAGGCACAGCTGAGGTATTCTTGACAGCTGCGAACTTATACTGGGAAAATCTTGACTGACAATTAGCAGTCGGCATTCAGCCTCGTGGCGGCCGGTGAGGGAGAGTAATTCTTTGATTAGAGGCTGGTGAAATGAAACAGAAATCTCATCTATTCTGTCAACAACAATACGTAAGTCATCAAAGTGTTGGATCAGTTGCGGTAGCAGGCTTTTGAGGACAGCTACCGAAGGGACTCTCGCCTGACTCAGGAATTCCTCGTATAAATATGGGACGCAGTTGTCTGACATTCTCACAATCTGCGCACATATAGTTCTGAGAACTTGGGTAGTTACGCTCTCTCCAGGTGTATGATAGTCGCAGATGAAGAAGCACACCGGGCGTTGATTAGTACGTAGAAAACGTATGACTTGCGAGCTGACTACCGATTTCCCTATAGACAAAAGTTACATATTAAAATGAAAAGTTGCAGGAATTAGTGTAAGGTTATAGATACCTGAGCCAGGTTTCCCATGTAACCACAACACGGAGTTACCGCGCCTGCGTTGTAACCAAGCCCTGAATTTGAGGTTTTTGGTAATCCAAGAGGATGTCCCCTCATAGCAGCGGCTAGTTAACAAGTCGAGCTTTGCCTCTTCAACATCATTAGGCGCCAGCCAATCTAGGACAGCCTGGCGTTGTTCCGTATGTCTTTGACGCTCATCCTATCTATTGGGTACTAGACGTGCCTTGCATGATTCTAATGCTTGCTTCCCTAGCGTCGTTTTCTCTTTTTGGAAAGCAACTTTAGATCTTGCTGCCAAAGCGCTTGAACGAGAAAGAATCACTTATGCTCGAGTTGATGGAGATGTCAGCAGCAAGAAACGTGTCGAAATCTTTGAAGACTTTTCCAAGAACAAATATCAAGTTTTATTAATAACTCTGTCCTGTGGCGCCATCGGGTACGAAAGCATGAAGAACACGAGAGTCTATGCAATCAAGCTAATAGTTTAGCAGATTGAATCTCATATCGGCCAGCAGAGCGTATCTTATGGAACCTCAATGGAACCCGTCAATTGAGGAGCAAGCTCTTGCAAGAATCCACCGAATCGGACAAACCAAGGCAGTTACAACAGTACGCTTCACTGTCAAAGACACAATCGAGAAAGTAAGTAGAAGCATTCCAACGAGAGATCGTCCAATGCTAATAACCATATGGTATGTGCTCGATGTTCAAGATAGTAAAAAGGATCTCGTGACAACATTACTATCAACGCAGGCACCCAGTTCAGGGATATCACAAGAACGACTCAGGGTAAGTTGAACTCTGATGCAGTAGAATTCCTCTAAACAAGTTACTAGGAACTGCGAGATCAACTACGGTAGTTATAGTTTGGAAAGCTGTTACGTATCTTGTTGGGGCGGCCTTCTTTCCTCGAGCTAGATTTTGCTTCTGCCCTGAACTTGCCAGTTTAATTACACGTGGGGTCGGTTTAATACGCTAGCTATCTGCGCCAACTAATACCTATACTACCACTATGTAGAAGACTGTTGAACCAGATAATAGCACTTACAATAATAAAACTTACATGTTAACATTCCCGAAGGGGAAACCTGTAGATTAGATCTGGCTATTGTAAAGTGAATACACTAAAACATCAATTGTTAAGCACCTTGAAGCGATGTACAGAAGGTCTATACGTGGCTTTTGACGGGGAAGTCTTCGAGAAACGTCAATGAGCTGAGCTGAGCTGTTATTATCACTAATGGCTATATATAGACAACACGTAAAGGATTTTAATGTAAAGGAGATTGGAGGGTAGTTATGATGCCACCAAGCCACATGAAACTACCTGCTAAGCCCTCAATGACGACCAACTCTACAGTAGTTATTACGCGTGATCGGGGTTTAAATCACATGAAATGATATTAGCTGTCGTAAGCGAGGTAAAGCCAGCCCCGGTCCATTGATCCTAAGCATACTGCGGAGCGATAAACCCAAGACTCTCACGTGGAGATGAACGGGTACGTAGTCCTGAACTCTAGATGCGAGTAGTAAGGGAGCCCAATATGAGACCCGATCGTCTGCGGCTAGCTTACGGGGAGGGAATCGTGGTGGTCACATTAGCTTACGTATGGGAGTGGGCACATGCCCACGCGGCGGAAAGAATCGTGAGAAAGATTGGTTCACATTCTAGAAGGGCCATCACAGCTAGCCATACAAAGTTCGTGGCCATCTATCAATGGTCTTTCGACAAGCGTCGTAGGATCTTGCGTCTGCGTCAAAAGCACTAATCATGTGGATGGTTGGCGGTAGACCGGCCAGCATGATTCGACGGCCGGAGTTCGATGAATAGGGAAAGGGGGATCGACACTCCGGATAACACCGAGGCGTCAGCCCTCGCGAACTCCCCCTAATAAAGTAGCTTGGGCTGATACTCTGCATTAGGTTGCGGGCTTGGAAGAAGAGGATTATAAGGGAAAAGTATTGGTGGTGCACTGTGGCACTCCTTGACCTGCCGAACTGCCGGAGGACCGGTGTCGGCTCGAGGAGGATCGAGTTCATAGAGCCATTCTTCACCTTTGTTATTTCATTACTTTGATAGACAGAAAATTGATATGAGGTGGAGGCAAGCAAGCCAATGCCACTTGTAGGGTGGGTGACTAGTAGGTTTACTACGTGATGATAACACAGTATAGATATCGCTCCTTCCTCATGACAGGAAAATCTGTCGAGGCCGATGGGAAATGATCGGGCACGGCACTATGCTCTCAGGCTAGAGACGATGCATGGGGATCTTTGGCGTGCAGGTCTCTTCTAGAAGTCTGAGAATCTAAAAATACCAACCATAGTACCCTGGGCCAAGTCATAGAAGTAAGCCTCAGAGGAACCAAGCAGCATTCTCGACGAATGTAGTGGGAGGCCATAACTATAGACCTAAGTTTCCCTGACCAAACCCCCGAAATTATATTGAAGGGGCCGGTCCCGCTTGCCCAGGGAGGGTTATGCTGAATGTAGATCCAACAATCTCCAGCAAGACACCGCGGTCATCCCAATAATAGCAATAGTAGAGATTTCATGTCGACGACTCCGACAGCTCGGATTTTGGGCTAGAGGACAAGGATGTTATTGTAGCTAGACGCCCTCTTAGCGAGTGCTGGCCGTGAACATCAGCGCGGGTACATACCACGGCTCTGGGTTGTCCTGGTGACACTCCGCCTCTATCAAGTGCGGCATGCTTGACATGACATGAGGGCATGGAACTACCACCAATGGGGAGTGACTATCGGTTGATCGATGATATTGATCGGTGACAGTGGTCGGTGACAGCTTGGCCACGAGGCAGACTGTAAAATCCGGGGTAGCGTCTGATGTGGTGGTCAGCGCTACGACCCGGCGAACCATAAAAGAGGACTCTTTGCCCTATGAGTAAACGCCTCGTTCTATTTTCTAAGCGCGGAGGCGATCATGTAGTCGAAGCTGAAAAAGACGAAGCATGTATGGGCCAGTGAAAAGCTTGACGGCGCTTAACTAGTCTGGCGACGGGTTACTCCGGACCATTGGCAAGAAATCTCGACAGAAACATTTGTCCATTACCCCCAGGCGCTTAGAAGAGAGCAGGGGAGTTGAGAAATGGGGAAACGCTCACCTCGATCTATTACTCGGCGGCAGGCAGATAGGTAAGTAAGTGGTACATATGTTTCGTGGCGTAGAAGACCGAGACGAAAAACAAGCGCGCGCTGAACTCTCGGATCTCAAAGAGCCACTATCCCAAACTTGAGCAAACATGTTCTTGACCAACTACATAGTACAACTAGGCGTATTTTGAGGTTGCATATCTTGTGGCGCGCGCTCTAATCAAGGAGGTTACCCACTACAGGCCGGAAGACAGTACTGGTGAAGAACAGAGACGGGCTCTGATTGTGTGAAAATGCAGAAAACAAGTGAGGCCAGTTTGGTGAGCCGCGCGCTGAATGAGGTAGACTGATAAGAATAGCCAGAGACAGAGCCAGCGCCATAGCTCTGGAAGATTGGAGGCGAAGCCTCTCCGCTAAGTGTCTGTCTGTATGTCTTGGCTCTTGACATGTTGACATGGAGTAAGAGAGCATAAAATGGCAGATGTGTCCCATGACTTGGCGATGCCACCACCACTGTCCAGCTAGTCAGCTCAGGTTATACGATAGGTAATCAGTTGACATCACGAGATAGAGAGAGAGAGTCGCAACTTGAGTACGTGTAAGACACACAGAGCGGAACGGCCCTCAGCAAATCTCGACGCACTGCAACCCCCAAGCCCCATCTGCTGCCACACCACCTCTTCTTCTTCTTCTTCTTCTTCCCTCTTTTGCTCTCCCGCTATCTCCATATCTCCATATCTGCAATTGTCGTCATCTCCACACACACACATACGCACACATACTTGGTATTCGAGTACACATGAGCACCTTGCTCGCCAACAACACCAATCACCTTCCACTCTCGAACACTCATATTCTGCGTCGTTCGTCATCAGATCGCATTGCACCCAACAACCTCGATTCGAAGGGTGTCGTCAGCCTACGCAGCATACATACCAAGCCCTCCCCTCCCAAGGTGTTCGCAGACAGGTAGGTCAGTCAGTCAGTCCAGTCGGTCATCGTCAAGAAGTGTCAAGTTGGTCGTCTTGCCGCTCTCTACAGAAGGAGGTGTGTTACCGGGGTTGAAACGCGAGCGAATGAGCGGCTGCTAATTATAGATTGGGAATAGTGCCGGCGCTTAATCCCCTGCTACCAACTGCGCAACTTGGGTGCTTTCACATCACTAAGGCGCTGGATCCCCAGTGCAACCGCATGAACGCTCTCCTTTGTGACAGGGGTCTACCGACGAATCACATTGCAGCATCCCACTTAGCTCAGTTGCCCATCTTCTAGGTACCTACCTTAGGTATCCTTATTCGACAGTTGATATTCGAATACCTCTTCTCAAAGTGGTAGTTGTAGGTATGTTAGTTACTTACCTTGTTGTACCTATAGTACCTTTTTTACTTTGCCTTGATTATCTGTAGCGCCCTTCTTGAGACCTATTCTCTCTCCTCTTTTAATTTCAAATTGCACACCATTTGTTCTATCCCTTAACTGACAGTACCGTGTATTAGATACACACAAGACAGGATCGCCGAATTACGCAAGGCTTGCCTGTGAAGAGGGAAGCTGAGGATAATCAATTAATTCATCATCCTTCTTTGTTTCACGTAAGCCATCGGGCTGGCTGTCAAACGAGAAGAAAGAAGAAGGAGATTTCAGGTCGACCAGTCCTAATTAAGGATATACCATATACCTACCTCTCCTCTGCCGCTCTGCGAGCCAATCCCGTGCGTTACCACCCAATACACGGCCAATACACGCTGCGTCAGTGCGTGCGAGTGCGTGACGGCGCAGCATACTGGTCCACTACTTGCCGCCATCGTCGACTTAATTAGTATACGTCCTCTCTTTCGTTGGCGCGACTGGTTCTCCAGACGCTCCACTGTTAACTTTAGGTACCTACCTGCTGTACCTCGCCCAACATCCCTGTTCTCATCGCCAAGGCCAAGAGTACCTATACTACACTCCTAGGTACCTGACCTCCGTCTTTCTAGCGTTGGTTTTTCCGAAGCAAAGTCCACTTATACTGCTTGTACATTTACACTTCTCGAGTGTACACAGAGAGAGAGAGAGAGAGAGAGAGAGAGAGAGAGAGTATAGCTATACGGTATAGCGCTGTGCTATTTTCCTCTCTCTTATTTATCATTTTATCATATTATTTTTATTATTTTTTATTTTTTATTTTTTATTTTGTACACCACGGCTCCCCTTCCCCGTGTCAAGCGTCCCGATTCGTCACAAAAAACAATCCCAGACCCCCCCCCGTCCTGCCCCGGGGCCACACCCATTCCATCCATCCCTCTGGATCCCGTCACATTGTACCTCGTTTCTGGGCAGTGTTTCTAGCGGCGCGCCCGCGCGCGTTTTTGGCCTTCCCTGTTCGTTTGGCGCCTCCGTTTCGTTTCGGCTTCTCTTTGCGCCCACTCCCCACGCTGTTTTACAACAGACCCCGGCACCCCCTGGACGGCCATCCTGGACTGCCATACTGCCATACTGCACTACAGTAATTATTATTATAACCTCCTGCTCGCTCGCTCGCTCGCTCGCCCTCTCGCCCGCTTACGTCTTCTCTGTCAAGTGCCGGCCCTTCGCAATATCACGGCCACTTCTGTGTGCAGCTTGTAGACATCCCACCATCTTATCTTGTTGTTCACCCTGGCGAGTCATTCACTTGACTTGAGGAAGAGGATTACCTAGGAACACAACAACACCGTCTCACTCATACCAACCTCGAGGAACTAATAACGTCATCATGCCTTCAGCCAAACCGAAGCTCGCGCAGTTGACGACGCCCGTCACCGCGACATTTCCCTCTGAGCTGTCTGCTCTCTCGGCGTCCGCCAAGACGCCTCTCTCAGCAGTGCCAGCCTTTATCAAGGAGGAATTCCCGGGGAGTGCCCGGACACCTATCAGTCCGCCCACGGCCTATATGGATTTCCTCAAGGCCATGTCAGTTCAGTCACCTGTTGTCCCAGCCAAGAGATCAGCATCTGGCAGCTCTACACCAGAAGAGGACTCGGCACAGGAATCAGCGCCATCTACGGCCAGCAGCGAGCAGACAGACTGCTCATGTAAGTGCGGCGGTCACAAATCGACCGCGGCCACCCCAACGAGTCCTTACTCAAACCAGCCCATGTCTGCACCACCCATGAGCGTAACCTCATACCCCAGCTTGAAAGTACCACCATCGCCGGCCATGTCAACGATGGACTCACCCTTGAGCGCTACAATACGGTCACCCTTTAGTGCACGGTCAGTACGGTCACCGTTTGACTGGGAAGCAGCACTGAAGGCTCGCTACTCCCAAGATTGTAGAGCACACAAGGCGACGAACAAAAGTGTGCGGCACATTCGAGAAGTTGTAACGCGGACAGTCACTTACACGCCACGCATGAGCCCAGCACCTAAGGGCAAGCGGAGGAAAACGCACTCAAATTGCCAGAAGCTAACGGCGGCGGCGACGGCGGCAGTGACAAAGGAGATATCCCCTCCTCCTGCTTCATCTTAGGTTGGAGTGGCACACCCACGAAGAGATTAAACAGCAATCATTTGAGCAATACCGAATTCGCAGACCCCGGCAAAGAAAGCAGGGTCTTCACTTCACTCTCCTACGACCTCATCTGCTATGACATTACTTCAACGCCGATATTTTTTCTTCCATTTGTTCATACTATCTATCTCACTACCTACTCCTCCTATGAGTACCTACGACTTCACAACAAAATCAATCCGCCACCCCCACAAAATAATAGAGCTGGGGTTTGGTCACCAGATACGAATTTACGTCACGGTTTTATCATCATCATCATCATTTTTTTTTTTTTTTGAAGAGTCACCAACAGCGTTTTGGTGTTGGAGGAGTTCACATGGCGTTGCTGGGCGGCGTCCTGCAAACAATTCCCCAGCTTACGATACCAGGGCAGAATGTGAGGTTCATTCTTGCCTCTTGATATTTTTTTCTACAGGGTCTGATACATGTTGGGGGCCAAATATGGGACCGGTGCAAGGATTGCAAGTCAGGCTGGGAAGGGAATAGACACACCGAAGGGAGCAAGGGGGGAAGAGGGGGAAGGGGGGAGTATCGGAAGAGCGCAACCGCTGAGTTGCGGTAAAACCATGGTTGTTGGCTGATGCAATATCCAGCCTGCTTGAGAGAAATAAAGTAGTGCTTATGCGCGCCGACATACAGCAGGAGAGAGTAGGAGAGAGAAACTCCAATGAGATTCCATATACTCTATTATCCACCCACTATGCAGATGTCGTTCGCCGCTATCTTTCTGCCTGTTGGTTCTTTTCTGCCTGTGACTCACTCGCGCGCTCTGTGAGATACCAAATGTGCAAGTATGCTTACACCGACAAAAAAACATTAACAAACCAGTGAGGAAGGACAAGCTATGTGAGGGAGAAACAACCCGTCAAATCAGGTCGCACACCTTGGTCTGTAAGCGTCCGTAGCCTCCTGCAGTGAAGAGGAGCAAGCAAGTAAAAAAACATTAAAAATAAATAATAAAAAAAATAAAAAAACGCGACCTCAAATGCGGCCCGAGGTGGTTGGTTAGACATGCGCATTGTTTATTTTTGCGGCGCAAACTCCCCTTCGCTCCCCTCCAACATATTCCGTACACGTACATACGTAACCAACCGTAGAAAATTCGCCACCACTAACAAACACAAAAACAACAACAACAACAACAAAAACCCAACCTCTTGCATACTTTTTTTTTTTTTTCGGTCAACCTCTGGCTTCTCTTTGGCTCCCCCCTCCCGGACCGGACTGGACTGGATACTCGATGGGGCTGACTGACTTACTTGTACGCATGTATGCACTTTAGTGTACCAACTTTACTCATGAGAGACACCTTGAGGCACGTAAGTAATAGCCTCAAAACAGAGCTAGAAGAAAAAAACATATATCATACTAAGAAAAAAGGTCTGGGTGACCAATGAATGGACGGTGATGATTGGTCCGATTCCATATTGTTGGCTTCCCCGATATGAGGCGCATACAGAATACTAAGTACATAGTATACTAAGCAAGGCAAGGAAGCCCTCACTTCCTTGGGTGCCTACCTACTATAGTGCTTAACTCACGTTAGGTTCCCTCATGCATTCTGTTGGCTACATCGTACAGATAGACATAACATACATACAACTAGACAACACTGGCGGTAAGTGTGCTACGTACTCGGTATATTGAGTACTGAGTGTCTCTAGGTACGCAAGATTAGCTAACTACAGTAAGTAGCTTCGAAGATGCTCTTTTCTTACATCCACCCCCACACCACCACCCCCAAACCTCCTCGTTTGTTCGCTGTGTTTATTTTTGTGACCACGCGAGAAAGCGACCGCGGAAAAGACCCAATCAGCCATCATCATCTATCCATCCATCCATCCAGCTAGCCAGCTAGCCAGCCAGCCAGCCAACTACATACCCAGCTACCCAGCTACTCAGCTAACTTACCCAACCATCTAGCTTAGATCTAACTGTAAGCAAGGTCCATCTTGGACCCGACGCCCTAAGAATAACAGGTTTGTAGATCACATTTGACGATGATGGTGGTGGTGGTGGCGGTGATAGTAGTAGTGATAGTAGTAGTGGTGATGATGATGATGATGAGATGATGAGTAGTAAATGTGCGTCATTGCTTACGGCCCACCACCACCTACCTCTCTTTTGTTCGCCACGGTCGTCGTTTGAGAGGTGTGTTTTGCTTGATAGAATGCAGTACAGTAACCCTTTTTGCATTTTGGGCTTCTAGTGGATATAGTTAGGTATAGTACATGAGGTACGTGGGTAGGTAGGTAGGGTCAAGGAGCTCACCACAAGGCCTTGTGCGAGCGACCCACCCTCCTTTTGGCCCCCAAACTCACAACTCACATCTCTCGTACTTGGTGTAATTACAGGTAATACCTACATGTCCGATCACCTCCCTTCTTTCCCACTACTATACAATGAAGTCCTGTCTGGGCCACAAACCTCCCCCGCATGCCACGAAAAGGCACACTTGGGTTGCTGGCGAGATGAAGAGGGCACCTAATTAGCCCGGGACAGACCTCCCTTGCTTTCCTTTGTACCACCAAGTAATATCGCCTCGTCACATCAATAGTGCCACTGAAGGTTTCGCAAGCCAGCTCCCTCCTCTCCTTACTACCTACTACCTAGATAGGCGAAAGGAGCTTGTTAAAAAAAAGAGGCCTCGATTGGACAATGAGAGTACTGAGTAAGTAGGAAGGGAAAAGCAAAAAGAGTAAAATCATAAAAAAGTGTTACACCAGGAACAGCAATCAGGCTCGAAGTTCCACGCATGATTGGTCCATGGTCCCTTGTCCCAGAATCCTGGGAATTGCATCGTAGACCCGTTTTTTAAGCGCCTGGGCTGGTTTCCACCCCACGGCCAATCAGGTGTCGCGCTAGGTGATTTGGGCGTTGGTGTAGAGAAAAAAGCAGGCAAAAAAAAAGTGGCTGGCAGGAGGGGCAGATAGAGGGGTAAATTAGTGGTCACCTTTTTTGTGACGTGCATGGCGACGGGGAACCCAACCCCACCCTCCGGATATCTCAGCTTCGCCGTCGCTTATTGGTTGCTGTCATAAGCACTTAAGCGCCCAGGACATGGGCATTTTCAAAAAAAAAAAAAAAAAAAAAAAACTGGCAATGGGCTAGCTGGGCTATCTCCAGGTATGCTAGATAAGTTCCTTTGTGTAGAAACTCCCCCTCTCCGCTGAGCTAGGAGAGGGCGAAGAAGCGAGAGAGGTCGTGGTAGTGGTACGGAAGCTTGCTTGTTTGCTAGCTAGGTAGATATTGAGGAACAATACTGATAAACCCGCCGAGGAATCCATCGTTTGTGCTAGCAGATAGATTCCGTTTGAACAGCAAGCGAGCTATCTGCCGGCGGTGAGTGGGCATCAGCTACGCGGTTGCCCTGTCAATTCCCTGCCCAGCCATGCGGATGGTTACTGTTGGAGCGACCGTCAAACGCAGAGATATCCCTATACGTAAGCAATGCGGTACAAGGCACAGAGGTAAATCCATTGGCGAAGGTAGTGATCTCGATTCTTGGGAACACATTAATTTCCAAGACAAGACCTCAGTACATAGTATGACTGGCGGACGGCTCTGAGCCATTAATTAGGCTGCCTACAAGGCAAACAGAAGGGCTTCCCAATTCCGCTTACACTCTAGTCGGGCGAAGGACCAAGACTTAACCATTCATGCAATAGGGAATGTGACAGAGCCGCAGTAGCTTGTCCAACCCTCACTAGACCAGGGTGTGTACCTCGATGCAGCGCAACATTAGAGGTCACTGCACTCGGGTGCGCTCCTTCGCGAACGTCTACAATGGTGCTTTCCATTTTGTTCCTTCCCATGGTCTGTGCCCTCGTGCTTAAATATTCCTTGTAGGACAAGATTTCAATCCTTCGCCTGGGGTTCATCACAGATAGCGTCGTGTTGCTACCTATACAGGATTGTATACTTGTCAATCGAGACGTCAGGCCTGTTCTAAATCGAGGCTGTCCTTCTGCATGAGATTAGCTAATTTTCCGAGGGTACCCCTCCGGAATAGGCAGTAAACGTGGATGCGAGAGCAAGGAACAGTCGCTGAGTACTTCGAACCAGGATACCTATAGCGAGGGTAGGACAGATGAGACGAGAGATATACATCTCATTAACAAGGTCCTATTTCAACCCATCGCACAAGGTCACACCTCGTATGTTGGACCGTTTTGAATTCCACCCGCCACATGTACAAACGAGATAACGAATTCAACGGCGCAATGTTATCTAATTAGTGTCATGCCGAAGCTTTTTCGTGCCTCCATCGCTGGGAAGCCCCTGTCTGAGCCGGGAGCGGTGAGACAGTCAACACCTGCTGAATAGAGTCTGTAGGCTGTGGGGTACGCCTCCTGATAGTCCGAATACTGATGCCAATTGCGATGGATTATGCCACAGTAGCTAGCAAGAGATCGCCTATCATAGACTCTCCAAGCTGAACACAGGTGCATGAATATTTGTCCGTTGGTTGATGATAAGACTTTGTTATGGAGGGGTTCTTACTCGAACCAACAAAGCACTATGGAGGCTCTCATGATTCGCTGCCGGGTAGAATTTGGTAGCATGAACAATGTGCCCAGCCAAGCTCTAGGACTAGAAACGGTGGGATTGCCGTGTGCCATCGAAGAAAACGAAGAGGCACGGCTCCGAATCGGTGTGATATTCGCATGTCCTTGCTAGATCTCCCTGACCTCCTTGGCAACCGCATTGCATAGTGCTACCCTCAATCCAGCTCCGGTAAGAACGTGGATCCAAAGCCGCTGGGTGTCACTCAAGCGGTCGTTGGCACTCTTAACTTCGGCGAACATGCATTCTTTCTGCGGTTCAGCTCGCCACAAAATCAAGTCGGGAATGCCGCCTCCTCTTTGGCCATACTCCTGAGCTATGACCTTGCAGACCGTAGCCAGCGCAGCACCGTCAAAACAGTCGGCTAGCTCAAGCAAGTCATCTAGTTCATAGTCCCAATTGAGACCGACGACACATGTGCGCTTTTCTCGCTCTCGTGTATCGACCTCATATATTAGTTTGGGTGCTCCTCCATTAGCAATGTCGACTAATCGATGATTAATCTCCGAAGCTCGGGTCGGGTAGAAGGCATCCGTATGTAGGTCTAGGGGGCAGGTCTGGTAGGCTGTCTGGAAAACGTTCGGTATGTAAAGGAAGAGAATATCAAAGAAGAGATAGGCGAATAGAGTTCGTATAATCCCTCCCTCAGCGTGGTATCCTTTCCAACCCTGACTCCTATACCAGCTGAGACACATGGATTCTACGCTGCACTCGCCCCCATCATCTGCTTCATCTACCCATATCGTTTTTGTACTTAGCCCGCGCCCATTTTTGCCTGCAGCATCTAATTTTTTCAACTGGATGCCTTCGGCGTAGTGCTCTTCTGGCTTTTTCAACTGAACGTGACTGAATCCATGTTGTAACCTTACGGGTATTTTGAGCTGCTTCTCAAGCTTGACTAACCGCTTCTGCAAGTCGTAATGATATTTGAGATGGCAATCAGGATCTTCAAGTGCTTTCTCACAGGTGGCTGCTGCTATGGCTTTCCAGTGGTTCTTCTGCCGTTCCAGATCTGTGTAGGCCGGGTTTGGTCGTAGGGCATGCATGTAGTGCTCTTCCAGGAGAGCCTTGCGTTGGTACCAAGACCCTCGACGTGCCAGATGAAAAAGGCGCTGGTTGAGCAGCTCTGTTAGGATTTCATGTTCCCGTAGGTGTTCTTTTAGGCGTCCAAAGGTATAAGCAGCTTTATGAACAATGCGCGTATATGCGTGCCCAGGACTAAGTCGTCGCAGGTAGGCGCCTTCACCTGACTCATAGATTCGGTCTTCCTTTTGCTGCTCTTCCTGAAGAACACAACTCCATCTCGGGTAAACCGTCTCAAAGACGTCGACCACTTTTCGGAAGCCTGTCTCTGTAACAGGGCCATTAAATTCTAGGATGCTGTCCACTGCAAATTCGGATCTCATAGCGGTTTCAAATTCTAAAAGCTGCGACCGGGACGTGAAGATGCTAGAAGACCTGCTGACAATGTAGGATGGGAAATTCCTCTTCGAGATTTTGGCCAGGATAATTGTCGTCAAGGACTTTTCCGTCCACTCTGTAGACCTGTAGAAGACAAGATGAACTCGCTCAAATAGTTTGAAAACGGGTAAGGACAGCCTTATGCAGGGCCCTGTTATAGCTAATATTTTGTCAAGAAAATGCTTTCGCCTGTTTCCATCGTCCCCTAAGCCTGAACCGGGTGACTGCCCGTCGACTGTTTTCTGTGCAGATGACTCAACAGATTCAGCAGTGTCGCTCTTTCGAAGGCCCATTGACAGTAAGCCCGCCTGTTGATTGCTCATTCTGCAAATTGCCTTAGTCAAGTCAGACTTGTTTTTGCCCTGAACTTTGGCTTCCTTAGCTAAATTCTTCACTTCGTCTAAGCTGAGAAGTGAAATTGCCTCTTCCACACTATCAATAAAATCCTCAGAAGCATCTGCAAAAGTGAATTCATCCTCTAGAACACACTGCTCTTGAATAAAATTGCTTAGCTCAGGTACGGAGGATGGTTCTATAGGTGGGCTGTCTCTCGTGAGGTCCCTTTTCTTCTGTAACTCTTTTACGGCCGCTTCGGTATCGGTAATATCATTATAGTACCCTAAGCGCGCGATGCGATGCCAGGATGATGTTTTCCTAAGAAATAAGCGCACATATCTAGCAACAGGTCAGAACATAGGAAGCCAAAACTCGGGTGCTTGCACGCATACAAGAACTGAGCTTCATAGTCGAGGGATTTCCATTCTTCGAATACACGTCTCTCTTTCGCGTCAAAGAGATGTGCCTCTTCTTCGAGAACAGTGTCTAGAGCGAGGTTGAAGGCATCGACGTAGATGGAGCTTTTACCCCTTACCCATGCCCTAGAGTCAAGCCTGGACACAGCACTGCCTGTATCATTGCCCTGGGAGGACTTGAAGTTCTGATACTCCTCAATTGCTTCCTTGTCCACTCTTATCTCAGGTAAGGAGCTTTCGATGGCGGTTGGTCCAGATGTATGGACATCTTCAGCTTCAGACCTTTCTATTATGTCATCATCCGCTGGGCTATCAAGAGCATCACCACCCCTTTGCGGATCATGCCATGGCTTCAATGGCGGAGTATCGATCTGGTAGTCGTCCAAATCTGCATCGCTATTATACACCTCCCGCTTCACCTTCTTCTTTGGGTGCTCCTCGGCTATCTGGGCGGGTTTTTCCTTCAATGATGATATCTTGTGAGGAGTAGAACGACGATTAGAGTTTGCCTTTTCGAGGAAAGCATCCATAATTGTAGCATGGCAGATGGACTGTTACCTCGTGATCATAGATGATCGAAGCGCTACACCAAAAATGGGACAGAAAACATGAGGGAGAGCAAGAAAAAACGCGAGTAGGAACGCGCTTGCTTCTGACAAGGGTTTAAAGTGGTAGCGCGCAGTCACGGGACAGCGCGTCTCCAATTAAACAGCTACCTCTATGCTAAATATGTGCTAAGTAGATACGTATCTACCCGACCCAGCTGTGTAGGTCGAAAGCTATGTCCCGCTCGTACCCGAATTCGGCTTTCTCTTCAACACTTGAACCATTCTCACGCCGTCGCTCATTTTTGCCGCAAAAGACTCAAACCTCGACCTTCCACCTCTCACTGCGGATTTAATTCAATTCAATTCAATCATTCGTTATGGCCGACGAGATCCTCCAAACCCCAGTCCCGGTGCCAACCTACGGCCAACCCCAACAACCCACAGCGTCCGCGCAGAGCCAACCTGCAGAAAGCTCAACGACTCCAGAAGGACAGACGATTGCGCCGACCACCGAGACAGGCATGAAGGACGTCGCCATGGCAGACGCCTCCACCATCACCGATCAGGCTCCTGTATGTTTACCTACCTACCTATCTACCTACCTACCTACCCACCTACTTACCCACCTATCTCTCTACTTTTGGTGTTGCAATTGTTGTGAAACGCGGAAATTAGGCAAACTAACAAGATGATGCCCAGTCTCCAGCCCCCGCCGCGCCTTCGACCAATGCGCCGAGCCCTGCTCCAGCACGGACCGGTACACCTCTGCGCACCAATGGTCAAGAGAACACGTCGCGCGCTGCCTCTCAACACCCTGACCCTGCTTTCACCATGCCCGACGCCGCCCCTGCGCACGGTGCTCCTGTGCGACAGTACTTGAACACCAAGGTCACTGCTCACTTGCTCGAGGGCATGAAGCAGCTCGCTAAAGATCAGTAGGTTTGGTGCTCTCCCCCCCTCTCTCTTCGCCGTTAAATAGATCACTTATTTCTTTCCTTCAATATAGGCCCAAGGACCCGTTACGGGTTCTAGGTGAATTCCTGATCGAGCGCTCCAAAGAGTTCGAAACATAGGGGACAAGAGGCCGGCCGCAGCGTTTGTGTAATGATGGCGTTATCGGACAGGAAAAGGTGGTTTAGACAGGCGTTGCGACATTCATAGATTACAGGCCTTCACGATTGATACCATTCCTTTTCAGAGGGGGGGGTTTTTACAGAATTGGTTGTGAGATTCTATTGTAACCTCTATGATGAATGACTGTATTCATCTTTCTCAATTGACTAGAGTCAAGTAATTTTTGTGTGCCCTAAAAGCAATACCTCTCCAGGTCCACGAACTCCATGCCCAGGTCATTCCTCGTCGGAATATCATTTCACGTCTAAGCGACGATAGTGCTAGCAGTAGCGCTAGCGTACTTCCAGGTAGGAGGAAGGACACCGACGGTCTATAACTGAGTGTTAGCACTGTTAATTCGGTGGGCAAAGGGAATTCCATTAGAAAGCTTGCCTTGTAGTAACTATTTGAGAAGTCAGTTAACTATTACAAGTTATAAAATCTTGGCGGGTCTCGGAAGTGGAATGCCCTTCCGCCTCCAGTACTAATATACCAATACTGGAGGTGAATACCCCTTAGAATACAAGAAAAAGGGGAACATACCGGGCCAGACGGTGAATTCGACTCTCAACAAGAATTAGGCGGAACTTGGCATCCTTATCTTTCCGGTTGCGCTCAAGGTGCTTTCGGACGGACACAGCCTGATGCTGTATTAGTTATGGTCTTTCTTGGATGCTGGCTTGCGAAAGCTCAGCTCACCTTCTTGATCAACACTAGAAAAGCTTAGTTAGCGATTGGGATCCTCTCTAAAATTTGGATTTGTAGTCGTAGCTGTATTTTGCGGGTACAATTCCTTGAGGAATACACTTACTGTAGAGGTCCCTAATAACAGCGTTAGCATTGTTGAACATTCAATAGAACACTGAGATCAAACAAGAAACTTACTCAGGAATTTCAGGGGCGAGGCCTGTTTAACCGGTCACACTGTCAGCCTGAACCAACAAGTGGCTACGATGCAGCCGATGGTTGACGATCCGAGTCGGTATCGGATACAGATTTCTGTTCATCTCGTCTGGGAAGGGGCAATTCAGGTCATACCGTTGGACCTATGAATAGATTAGCTTATTGCTCCCATTTGCCTATCATACTGGGGAAGAACGAACTTGAGGATTCTGAGAATTTTATTGCCCTTCAAGATTATCTTCGTTAGCCACCCCACCGTTATACCACAATCTGGACCGATCCACGTACGGTAACAGCCTTAACCTGGGCAATTCCGTGCGAGTCACGGAGAACGACACCAATTTGACCTATTCCGAAGTCAGTCTCTCGCCCACACATCCACTTTTATTTTCCAGATATCTAGTCGCTTACTGGGTGAAGCGCCCTTGCGAGCAAGCTTAATGATGTTCTCCTCGACTTGGGCCCTGCGCATTGCATCAGTGCATGTTAAATCGGCGGGACAGTCTATCGGGTGACTAACGGGGTGGCCTTGGACCAGCTTGGAGGAGCGCGAGAGTACGGGAGGGCAGAGTCGGAGATACCCTTTCCCTTGCCTGTTCAGAAAATCTGAAGTCAGCGGTTGTCGCAAGGAAGCAGAGACAGCTTCTGTGGCATTCTGGAATTCTGGCAGCATGCGAAGGGCAACATACTGTGAAGACGACCCATCTTGGCGGTGTTATTGTTGTTTTGTCGACGGACACGGAGTTGGGCGAGGAATGGTTGTCGATTTGTCTCAGTCGGAAGAAAGGTTGAAAAGGTCGCGGGAAGTTTGGTCGCGGCTAGCAATTTAGGTGTGCGAAATTTCAGGTAGGCGAAGGTTTGTGGGTGTCGATAGGCAGATGATAAGACTGGTCCAAGCGCCTTACGTCTCCACCCGTGCTAAGCTTCACTAAGGCCGAGAATCTGCCGCTCTCTGCTAATAAGCTAATTTTATTTTCAGCAAGAGCCTCTTCTTGATTTTTTCTTCACTCTCACAGCTCAAACTCCTAAGAGAGATCGAAATACATTAAGAAGGTATTTATTGGAGGCATCAAGCATCGATAACCACGCTCCAAAATGTTAAGAGAGTGAATCTCTTCAATTCTCTCTGTATGAGCTCGACGCATAGAGCGATCATGAAGGTATGTCAACCCAACCTTGGGACTGTTCCAATCCCACTCGCCCTTTCATTCCTATGATGATAAACCACTTTTTTATTTTTATTTCTGGTACCTCTTATATCATCGGGTCTTTTGACCTGAAATGTATTAAACGGACTTCTGAATCGGATTCATCCTCATTGTTCGACAGATTCAGCTCTTCCTGAACTTCCGCTGACTGTTAAACATAGGATATAGTATGCGCTGCCCCCTGAGCTAACGCGTCACGCTTCTGAATCGCCGAGCTAGATTTTATCAACATTCAAAACGTGAATAGCAACGTGCCTTCATATATCAGTGCTTCCGCTGGAATCCGTAGGTTTTCAGATCAAATGGCTATGCATGTGCAATTGGAGAACTTCGGATAGTAAGATACCAGCCTGTGATAACTATTGTAGATGCAATATCTAAATGAGGGTAGCGATACTTGATAATAAGAATCGCAAATGAAGAAAGTAATGATATATAATAGTATCAAGCCAGTGAACTGGGTATGCTTGTAGGACAAACCAAGACCTGCATCTTAGGAGTAGCAGTAAACATATGCAAGCTGTCGCGACTTTCGAATCCCGAGTGGTAGGTAGGTGGTCTGCAACCAAGGCCAAAGCCGACATTCACATCACCATCTCATCGCCTCCTTTGAATAGTGATAAATGGCAGATATACCCAACACTCCCCAAACGATCCATGAGTCCCGACCTTCGCCGCCGCCGCCGCCGCCTCCCCTTCCAAGTTCCCTCCCAAACCCGTCCATTTCCATAGGGACTCGGGCACCACAATGCAAAACCAACCGAGCACGAAAGCGCGCCAGAACGGCAGCACAATACGGCCTCGCCGACAGACCCCAAGAACCACACCCACCACTCTTCACATCAGACACATTCAAGCCGAGCCACATGTTCTTCTACGGGACGTTAATGGACGCAGACGTGCTCCAGCACATCACGCGGTATCCCACGAAGCCGGTACTGCGCCAGGGCTGGATCACAGGCTTCAAGCGGAAGATGTGGGGGGATTCATACCCAACTCTGATCCCACTAGACAATTCCTCCTCATCATCTACTCCTAAAAAACCCCAGCCGGAGCAAAGCATAGCAGGAAAAGCGCACTCATACACCCATGGAGGCGTCGACGTAGAGAGTGAACCAAGACCAGGCCGCCCGGCGTCACGCGTGCAGTCAATAGCGTCTGGTTCCCGTCAGGTGTCACAAAACAGATTCGCGGAAAGAACAGCTACCCAGGCAGAGCTCACGGAAATGTCGAGCAGCGAGGAGAATATATCAAGCGGGATAATACCGATAGACACAAACCCGATTGTGCTAGACGATAACGACGACTAAACGGACGATGTCAGACTGATGGCGGTTCAACCACGGCTTTTGAACCAGGACTTCGTTCGCCGCAATACTAAAGCGGCCGACGCACTGCAAGCACTAGCGAGCAAAAACATTGCCGAACCAGACGTTAGCATTAAGCTCAACATTACTCTCTACGCGCCTACAGACGCAACAAGCCTTACATATATATAGAATACTACCCAAAAGAACATGCACACTCTAAAAGTCGCTGCGACAAACTCTCCGAAGCAAATTCTCTAACACGCCGAATATTAAATGCGCGAAATAATGAAGCAAGCTCTTGTTAACGGACCGATCAAAGGACAGATTCGTAACATTTTGCAGAAGGCTTTTGATACAGCTGGCATGTCGAACAAGATAAAGCAGGCGACAACAATTGCCAAGATTTGCGAAAGCGTTAATCCACATTGTACTTCTAGCGGACGGCCTAGTGCAGGATTGAATGCCTCTTCGGCTCTGCTAAAACAACCACGACAGATGTGGGCACCAAAAACGGCAATGGAGGCTTTGTGTTTATTATATTGCTTGTTCTTTGCTTTCTGAGAAAGCTTGCGTGGGCGCTGCACACGAGAACGATTAGCGGGCGTGTTGTTTATGGAGTTTATATGATTAGTATTGGGTTTATGCCTATTTTAATTTATATACTGTTATTGTTATTGGCTGCATGGGCCTTATTTTTCTTGTTATTGTTATTGTTATTATTTATATTAGGTATTATAGGTGCAGAGATAGGAACAGGAACTGGAGCAGAAGCTAGTATAGGTATTATAGAAGCGACGGCTACAGGCTGAGGCTGCGGCTAAGGTTAGGACTGTCAGTGTTGTCTGTCCCGGAGTGAATGGAATAGCCTACGCAGTCACATAGCAGGTAGGTAGAAAGGGGGCCAGTAGCCATAGGGTGTATTGGTCAACATAGCCCCTAGCCCTTCCAACTGGTAGTTGGGAGGGATAGCCTATATATATAGACCCAGCCTGATAGGTACACACTAGGGTGTCACCTATTCACCTGACAAGGACTAAATAGCAGACGTAGTATTATTGTTACTATTATAGTTTGACGCCGAATTAGACCTGATATTAGATACCGGCGGAAGAATTACTGGCTGCTGCCTACTACTTCGAAGACGACCGCGGCGACGTTTGGAAGGCATGGCGAAATTAAGTATGCAGAATGAAATAGTGAGAAAGATAGGACGTGAATAAAGTGAAGTTGCGTTGATGTGTTGCGGGAACTAGAGTAGCTAAAACTAATTAATAAGATCAGCGGCAGCTGAAAAAGAAAAGAGACTTGACCTAGATTTTTTTTTTCTTAAGCTTTAGTCTTGTAACATACCTACTACAAGATCTCACGATATTGTACCTGACCTGATAATACCCTATTCGCAGAATCCCCGGCATGATGTGGAAAGTCGAAGACTATCAACATTTCTAGGACCTACAAAACTACGAGATATCTGCGTATCGCGGACACAGGTGCCATATTCACCTAGAGGACGTCAAGAGTCGCGACAGCGAAGAAGAAGAAGCCCGTATCCTCAAGGATGGCGTGGTCTTCGTCTGCGCCAAGAACCCAGAAAGTCCCGATCTAACAGACGGTGTATTCGATCTAGACAAGTGGCAGAAGATCCACCAGGCGTCTCTATTCTCTTAAAAAAACATGCCGGGAAGCGACCCGCGAGCAGACTTCATGCATTTGTATCGACGAGAGGAATGTGGGTTGACCGTTGAGATCAATCGGATTAGTCAGCACGACAAGCGTATCATAGTATAAGAGTTGGAGACTGATGCTGTAGATAATTAGCCTCATCCACGGTGAGAGATGATATAGGGTCACTATCCTCCCTACGTTTCTACACTCTCAAACTCAAGGGGAGTGGTTTCGACAGGATTGTAAAAGCGTCGCTTTGGTAGCTTTTTCCTTTTTTTTTCATTTTCGCATTACAACTACCTAGGCTATGTTCGGTATTCGGAACGCGATTACGGGAGATTCCGCGCATATAGTTAACACTTATCTCCTAACCAGGCACCCAATACGTTACGATTTCCGCCGACACGATATCTAGTTACTAGTTGCATCAACGGCATGACATCATCGCAGTGCCAAATCATATGTCTTGAATTTCCCCAAAGCGACCCTGAAATCTATCATCGCCAATTTTGCCCAGACCATTTCTCCGAATCGTTCCGATCATCAATATATCATAAGCGTGGTATGTAAGTTACCGAGGATTAATATGCTAATTACAAGTTGACAGCTGTACGGAAGTTGGTACCAGCGTAAATAGCGTTGCTTCCGAGTTCCTCCTCAATGCGGAGGATCTGATTAAGCTTGGCAAGACGCTCGGAACGGGCAGGAGCACCGGTCTTGATCTGCCCGGATCGGATACCTACGACAATGTCGGCAATAGTAACATCCTCGGTCTCACCAGAGCGGTGAGAAACCATGACTCCCCAGCCGTCAGCGTATGAATCCTTGGCAGCCTGGATAGACTCGGTCAGAGTTCCAATCTGGTTGACCTTCAGGAGCAAGGCATTTGCAGCCTTGAGCTCAATAGCCTTCTTGATGCGGATGGGGTTGGTGACAGTTAGATCATCACCCACGATCTGGATGTTCTGAGTCTTGTAGAAGTAGCTCCAGGCCTCCCAGTCGTCCTCGGCGAATGGATCCTCAATGCTGACAATTGGGTACTTCTTGGCCAGCTCACCGTAAAGAGCAGCAAGCTCTTCGTAGGTGATCCACTTAGTGGGATCACTTTCGGGGTTCTTGAAGTCGAGATCATATTTCTTCACATCGGCCTTGTAGAACTCGCTAGAGGCAACGTCCATGGCAATGTTCATGCTGCCAGTGTAACCAGCTTGCTCGATAGCCTCGGTGATGAGGTCAAGAGCCTCTTCGGCGGTCTGAATATCGGGGGCAACACCACCCTCGTCTCCGACGTTGCCGGCAGACTGACCATACTTCTTCTTGGCAAGAGCCTTGAGCTTCTGGTAGACCTCAGCACCCTGACGCATCGCCTCTGAGAAAGAAGGAGCGCTAGATGGGACGATCATGAACTCCTGGAAGGCCAAGCGGCCGCCGGCGTGGGAGCCACCGTTCAAGACGTTCTGGAAGGGGACAGGGAGGACATATGGCTTCTTGGTGCCAGCCAAGTCGGAAACGTGGGCGTACAGAGGGACACCCTTCTCAGCTGCGCCAGCCTTAGCAATGGCGAGACTGACTCCCAGAATGGCGTTAGCACCAAGCTTGGTCTTATTAGCGGTACCATCGAGCTCGTTGAGGAACTTGTCAACGGCGCTCTGGTCCTTCACATCAAGGTTCTCCTTGATGAGCGCGGGAGCAATGATAGAGTTAACATTGTCGACGGCCTTGGTCACACCCTTGCCACCCCACTTGGTCTTATCTCCGTCACGGAGCTCACAGGCTTCATGCTGACCTACGCAGAAGGATTAGTCGAGTTCTTTTTGTCGTCCAGAGCGGAGGTTACACACCAGTAGAGGCACCGGAAGGGACAATGGCACGGTGAAGACCAGTCTCAGTGACAACGTCAACTTCCACAGTGGGGTTACCACGGGAGTCGTAAACGGAGCGGGCATGGATCTTCTTGATCGCCATGTTGAGCTTGTCACAGGTTCGGAGGTATAGGTCGCTGGTACTATTTGTCGAGAGCTCGTTAGTGGTTTGTGAAGAATAGTAAGCTACTGAAACTGGGGTGATGTAGAACTTCAGACGAGAGTCAATGAGATGGAAGGAGGAAGAGAGGATGGAGGAGGGGAAGTCGAGATGAAAGCAAACAAAAATGTCTCAATCCAGCCCGGGAAGCTTGCTAACCTGAGCGAACCAAATATACCTCAGGGCAAAAAGTTTAGTTGGAAAGTATTTGGTGTAGGCGGGAGGTGAGATTGGCGGGGTAGTAGTGTAAATTAGCTGATCGCTTGCTTCAAGGATGAGCTAGAAGTCCACGTTGTTTGCCTAAAGCATGAGACGGAGGAGGCATAGTGAAGAAAAGTGGTAGTGGCAGTAGAGATACTCACAGTTTAAAGACAGTTTTGGCTCAAAGGGCGAGGAGATATGGATACGAGTGATCTGAACGAGAGGAAGAGGGAAATTGGGATGATAGGTAGAGGGAGAGAGGCTGTAGATATGTTAACCTGAGCTTAGCTGGTGGGCTATGTTTGGCCTGGCGGGGTGCGAGGTTGCTGTGCAATAGTACTACTTAGTACGTAGGGTAGGTAGGTACCTCTGGACCAATAGGACCAATAGATGGTAGGTACTACAGTACATAGTATGACGAGCGCATGCCTCCTCCTGGATTGGCGGGGTCCGGTCCGATCCTGGTTCGATACACATACGTTCTGACACTGTACCTAAAATGAGGGGCATAGATACATGAGTTAACCAGCGAGCTCGGGTGTAAGGAGAAGTACCTACCCACTTTGAGAGTAAGCCCAATCGATAAGAAAGTAGAAGAGATGAAAAAACTGTTGAGCCAATCAAGCTGGACCCATAAGAAACCTTCGGAATAGGTCAGAAGCCTGGACCCTACATACATCATCAAGGTCCTCTTGCTCAACCACGAAACTCCGATGCTCAATGATGCCCTACTGAGTATGTGCCAGGTAGGCATATAATTGCCTCAAGGCCTGATATGTAGGTATTCCCAAGTAAGCGTAACGACAGCTATTTAGTCATAGGCACTGTACTTGGCACAACCAAACTCGCCTTAACGATTCCTCCTGCCTCGAGACTTTATTATTGATAATACTACGGAGTAGTAAGTAGCATTATGACTTAGGCGCGGTCCGGGCTCTTGGGTTGATGACACCACCTACCATTCGGGCCGTCGAATTTGAGACATTTTGTTTTTACATTATGCCGAAAGCGGACTTCACCAATAAATATCTCTCGCATTTCGTATTTCATCGCGGCTGCATATTTCGTATCGACCGCTTTAACTGTTCTCTTATTCTACAGGCCGTACTAATAGCTTAGCTCCCTTTCCCCAATCTACTCAGCACTCAAGTTTGTATTGATATAAACGAAGGGATCCTGCAACAGTGTTCATTCAACTATATCGAAACAGCTTAAGGCATCAAGTGCTACTTCGAACCCGTCGACGCCAGTGCCTCTTGCTAGTTGCCTAACTTCTTCGAGAGTGAATACTACTCTATCGATTTCCGTAATATTGCTCGAATATGAAATCGGCTCATGTCAAGGAGCTTGGATTTACTCATACTAGGTGAACTGATTGTTTTGGGGAGATTGTTATCCGATCCGGTTGCTCTTTGGCACCGTTGTAGAGTTGGATGTATGTATTCGTCCATGTCCCAGCCTAGGTGCATAGACGTGCGGCACTGGTTCTAGGTTAGTCAACATGAGAAGTATAGAGCGAGAATAGCACGCTTGGCTATAAAACACAATGGCGGTTTTAACTAAGAACAAAATAAAATCGTAAAGACTACCTACTTACTAATGATTTGTCACTCTGTCTCCCGTTTAACCTACGCAGAATCTGGTGGCTCCCATCAACGCTGCTTAGCTACATTCAACAAAGTTACCTACAAACACATGAATCTCCCCAAGGAGTAGAATACTTGCAATTCCATTCCGTAGAAAAGTGGTTACGGTAAAATCAGGTTTATAGTAAACTCTAAGTAGAGTTTACCAATACCGGGGCCTCTTGCCGAATTTTGATTTCCCTTTCGATTACTCACTTAGACAAGAAATGATTCAGTAAGTCAGCATCATGACCATCTTAGTAACTATTTACAATAATCAAATTGCTTTGGTTTAGGATGTTTGGCTTTTGACCTATATAGTTTTTAAACTTGCCAATACTCCCCTTATTATATCTGAGATATGCTGCTTCTGGTCCACCAGAGTGTACCTATATCATGCACATTCACCCAGCCACTTTGAGTGTGGCGATAATGCGAAAGAGCATATGTGCAGCGGGGTTGTCCTGAGCCAAGGCCGGTGAATACTTCTCAATGCTCGCCTCCTTGACTCTTAGACCTGAAGTTACAGATTGGCCTTCTTGTACCCATTTTCTTTGACCCAAGTTGCGACATCGTCGCGATCTCTCGCTAGCCAAGAGACTTTGCTGCGAATAGCGTCCTTACTTTGCGCCAGTGGCTGGTCGAAGGACTTTGTATCAATATCTTTAAAGAATTTCTCAACTCTCTCAAGCTGCTCAGGCTTCGTGAAGCTCGACGTGCAGATTGTGACCATCGAACCTAGAATGGGTGGGTTACCGCTAAGGCGTTTGTAGATCTCAGGCCATTTTTCAGTCAGCCAGTTGAATAGAACTTCGACGCCTTCAGCATGGCTACGAAGGCCGCTTGTCGGGAGATATATATCCTGACTCTTAACCTCATTGCTTAGGGCGAGATCGAGAGTTCGTTGAATGAGTTCGGGATCTTTGGCGCGACCCAGGCAACGTAAGATGGTGTTGCGTTCATCGGTGTTGGTTGAAGAGGTGAATATTTTAAGAAGATCGTCATACTGTTGCAAATTTAGTTTCACTGCCACAGCGCCAAATGCAAATGAACTTACCTCTTCCTTTCCACCATATTTGAGTGCCATACCATAAACACTGCCCCTCACATTCGGATGAATGGCTGAGCTGTCACCATCCTTGTATTTAGCAAACATATCCTTAGCTGCTGCAATAATCTCCTTATCACCCGCCATACCAGCAGCTCCGAAGAGCATACCCTTGAATTGCTGCTCAATGTGTCCATCTTTGTCTGTAAATGTCCAGCCAAGCTTATGGGCTCTCTCGCTGACTAGCTCCTTGACAAAAGCTTCAAGGCCGTCTTTGACGGCTTGATCCTCGAAGAGCCAAGCTGATTGGACGGTCGCGACCCGAGCGATGATTTCGCTCCACACCACGAAGGAGTCTTCTGTATCAAATCCTTTCAAAAGATTGAGTACTCCCGATGTCTTCTGATAGCCTGACACAGCGAGAGCACCGGCATCGGCGAGCATGCCAGCACGGTCCTCAACCGTCAATTTTCCTTCTTTGGCGGCCTGGCCTAGCTTTGTAAGGCGTTCTGGACTGTACGAAGTTCGATAGATGCTAGTGTGGTTTGCGTTAAGCTTGAAGAAGTCAAGGTCTGGTAGTTTGAAGACGCCCTCTCTTTCAGTCAGGGTTATCGACTCGTCGATGCCTGTTTTCGTCCGAAGGCCGAGGAAGACTGGGTATAAAACCTTGTCTTCTTCGGGTTTCGTGTCACCAGTTCTCAAAAATCGATTCTGTTTTACACGAATCGAATTTCCCGCCGTGTCCTCCGTGACTTGAACGACCGGGAAGCCAACGTTTTTGGTCCAAATGGACATGATTTCCCGGACAGGTTTACCACTGGCGTCCTCGAGAGCGGCCCAGAGATCGTCAGTTTGTGTATTACCGTAAGCGTGTTTTTTAATATAGCGTCGAACACCCTCTAGGAAAGCATCCTCCCCTAGATACGTCGAGATCATGCGGAGAACGCAGGAACCTTTGGAGTAAGATATGGCATCAAAGATTTGGTCAACCTCGCTAGCACGCTTGACTGGTACTTCGATGGGATGGCTGCTTCTCAAGGAATCCAGGCCCAGAGCACTCTGGAGGTTGTCCGCAACGTAGTTCTCCCAGACTTTCCATTCTGGGTAGAAGTGGTCGCAGCCTGCACCTAATGTTAGCCAGACGCTGCTATTCAGGATGCACAATTGGAGTAATGATGAACCTACTGAGCCAGCTCATAAGCGTCGCAAAGCCTTCGTTCAGCCAGAGACCTTCCCACCAGTCCATAGTCACTAAATTACCAAACCACTGGTGAGCTAACTCATGCTGAACGACTTCAGCAACTCGCTCTTTCATCGCAGCACCGCTAGCTTTTTCATCTAGCATTAGATCCACCACTCGATAAGTGATCAACCCCCAATTTTCCATGGCACCCGCAGCGAAGTCTGGAATGGCAACCATATCCATTTTGGGCAAGGGGAAATCGGCGCCAAATATCTTCTCGTAATATTCCAACGTCCGTGCGGCTAGTTCAAGGGAGAACCGTCCGTGCTCGATGTCTGAGCTTGCAGGCGCATATACACGAATAGGCACTCGGAAATTCTTGGTCTCAATATAGTTGAGCTCACCAATAATAAAGGCGACCAAATATGTGGACATGAGCGGAGTTTGATTGAACTTCACGGCTTTCTTCGTCGTCCCACTCATCTCAGAGAGTACTTCGGCTTCAGAAGCCACATCCATGTTGCTCAAACATGTCAAATGCTTGTCTGCGATGAGGGTTATGGTGAAATTAGCTTTATGAAGAGGCTCGTCGAAGCAAGGAAACGCTCTTCGGCAATCATTAGCCTCCATCTGCGTCGTAGCAAGAATACCCTCCGAACCGTCAGGCTTCTTATACGTAGAACGGTAGAATCCAGCCATGGAGTCGTTTAGTTGCCCTGTGAATTTGATCTCCAGTTGGGTCTTGCCCTTAGGGACCGCATCCTTCAGGTCAATCTTGGAAACCTGGGTAGATTCATCGTAGGTGATGGCCGAAGAAGACGTCACAATAGTATCCCCGGACTTGATATGGGCACTATGGATATCGATCTCGATAGTATGGAGGGAAATAGATTTCGACTCTTCTTGTACGTCAAAATCGATTACAACCTTGCCCTCAAAGGTAAACTTCTTGAAGTCGGGCTCGAGAGTAACATCATAATGCCGGGGGATTACGTTGGTGGGAAGCAGTTCCCGACCCATGTTGGGATCGGGCTTGGCGCCACCAAAGTGCTCGACCTCACCAGCTAATCTGCACATATTGTGTCTTCTGTAGGAGCAATACCGGACGAAAGAGGCTGAAGGGGGTGCTTGTGGCCGAGAGAATCTCAGAGAAGATACTCTTGGGGGGGTCGAAGACGTGCTTGGCGTAGCTCGACAAATGGAACTACATAACGTTAGCCAGGCGTAGCCTGAGCAAGAGGGAAGAGAAGAGGTCTGAAGAGGTCTCCCACTCCACTCGGTGAGCTGAGGCTGGCACTTACCTAAGACGAGCACGGGCGAAATAGTGATGCTGGCCAGTATGTGTTGGTAGGTGGTGTCGTAAGCGGACTCTATGAGAGAGAGGGGAAGCTCGCGAGAGAGACTCGAGGCGGGCAAGAGAGCGAAGAGACATTAGATGCACGGAAAAGGACGGTCTAACTATAATACAAGCATACAAGCAGGTACAGTGTGGTATGCCACAAATACAACGAAGGGAGTCTAGCTATAGTACAGTGTATGATGGGTATGATAGGGCAATCGGAGGGCAGAGGGAGAGCTAGTAGTGTACATAAATAGAGGGGTGACAGGAGGGACAGGAGGAGGAGGAGGGGCAGTCGGGGGGATAGTCGGGTGGGGGCAGTCCCTGTTTTCTGATTGCGCAGTTAAGTCATGTGGCGGCAGCGGCAGCTGGGGAGCGAGGAAAGGTGCAGTAGGTGCAGGCCGGAATCCGTGTATTGTGGGTTTGTTTGTCTTGTCATCGACCGTTGGTCTCGTCTCGTCTTGTTCTAGAGTAGAATTTTAAACGACGCTAGAGGATTGGGGGTGTAGACCTGCATATACTAATGGAGTCTAGCGTTGCATGACGGGTAGGTAAGAAGAATATGGGCATATAGAGAGATACTACTATATGCATCCCTCGACTATTAAGAGAAAATACATTGTAAATAACCTACACCTCGATCTAGTACCTGCAGTATTAGCTTTATGTTACAAGGCTGTCATTTGTGTTTTACCCCGCTGAGACTGTCGTGTGATGGTTTACTCCATCTGGGCTGTATAATAGGATAGGTAGGTAATCAATAGTACAACTCGAAAGTGCTTACACTACATACCATAAGCCAATTAATAATTACGCATAAGATGAGATGGGCGGTGGAATAGAGACAGAGACGCATAAACGGTTATGGAATCTAAACAATATAGATATGCCAATTACAGGTGGGTTCACTAGATGTCGCGTTACTGCGAGATATGGGAAATAACTATTACTTCACTAAAACGCCATGATAGCATTACTATTTTTACTTTATATTCACGAAACAAGATAATGACCTACCTAAACACCTGTAATAGTAAATAATGATGTATATACGGTCAGTATGATTCGCTGGGAGGAAATCACTGAAGGGAGGGAAGTTTTGCGGCTCCTTCTCCACCCCGAGACACCTGGCTCTGATTCGTTTATTCCATCTTATTAGATCTAGTGTAGTCTGTATCTTGTTAAATGCTGCCTTTAGGCATTTGTCTACATACTACACTACCTTACTAACCTACGTGTAGGTAGATGGTGCCAATAGTTGCCCCTGTTCTGGAATAAAGCACCTACTTCGATGTGGGGTTCCTTAGCTAAAGGTAAAAGTTCCGATTGGCCGACATTAGAGCTAGACCCCACCTACTAGGTGCGACGCCACTCTAAGCTGCCCTTGGCTGTCGTCCATCATCCAGCAGAAAACTTCAACATTCAACATTCAACATTCAACATCCAACATCCAACATCCAACATTTTAACGCTTGGCCTATGAAATGGGGCTACAACCGCGAACCGGGTCTATCACTAATGGCGTCGGAGCCACAACGCCCAACGGCGCCACTGCTCAAAGAAAGAAACAGCCCTTAGATATCGAGGAGATTTTACGAGCCAAGAAGGCTGCCGATGCCGCTGCCGCGAAACCTCGATTCATCCCAAAAGCTGAGCGAGAGCGTCGCGCTGAGGAGCAGAAGAGGAAGGAGGAGGAAGAGAAGCGCATACGCGAAGAGTCCCAGAAGAGAAACACATGGACTACCAACCATCGCGCTGCACCACCCCGCGAAACCCAACCTACTGTGCCCACAGGGCCGAGGGCTATGCGAAACAGTAAACATGGCAACGAAAGTGATAAGTCGAAGACAACCCACGATGCCAAGCCGGCTGGGCAGAAGAGGAAAGCGACAGAAGAGGATGAATCTGCCCAAATCCGGGCTAGATACATGGGTCCCGAACTAAACCAGTCGACTTTCTCAGCCAAGAAAAAATCCAGAAGGCACAGGGACAAGTTCAATTTTGACTGGGATCCGCATGATGATACAAGTCAAGGAGATGCCCTCATACA
Source organism: Xylaria sp. FL1042 (assembly GCA_022495085.1). Classification (NCBI taxonomy): domain Eukaryota; kingdom Fungi; phylum Ascomycota; class Sordariomycetes; order Xylariales; family Xylariaceae; genus Xylaria; species Xylaria sp. FL1042. The sequence goes on from MU380354.1 coordinate 41,813, forward strand.
TTCCGAGCAGGTGGCATTATCTGTCCAGGACGGTGGTCTTCTCTCCAAGTATCAGGGCCTAGTGGAGCAAGAGGATTTAAAGCGTGCCAGGTTTATTATGGCTGGTGATCCAGAAACCGGTAGAGAACGAGCAGAGCAGCTGCTGGAAATGTCACTGCGGGCCAAGGAAAGGGCGAATCGAAATAACTTCGGAAAGCACTGGTCAGAGAAGAGGCTGGAGGATATGCGCGAGCGGGACTGGCGAATATTCAAAGAGGACTTCGGTATTTCCACGAAAGGCGGTCTCTTACCAAACCCAATGCGCAGTTGGATAGAGTCTGGCTTACCTCGAAGATTGCTTGAGATCGTCGCCAAAGTCGGCTATGACGAACCGACCCCCGTTCAGCGCGCTGCTATTCCCATAGCTCTACAAGCCCGAGATCTCATCGGTGTAGCTGTCACCGGTTCAGGAAAGACAGCTGCATTTCTTCTGCCCCTACTTGTCTACATATCCGACTTGCCACCATTGGACGAGATTACCAAAAATGACGGTCCATACTCTCTTATTATTGCGCCTACTCGAGAATTGGTTCAGCAAATCGAAACGGAAGCCAAAAAATTTGCAGAACCACTAGGCTTCACTGTCGTCAGCCTTGTTGGTGGTCATTCCTTGGAGGAACAGGCTTTCGCGCTACGAAATGGTGCCGAAATTATCGTTGCTACCCCCGGTCGTCTAGTTGACTGCATTGAGCGCAGACTGCTTGTCCTATCGCAATGTTGCTATATTATCATGGACGAAGCCGATCGGATGATTGATATGGGTTTCGAAGATCCCGTTAACAAGATTCTTGATGCGCTTCCTGTGACTAACGAGAAGCCGGATACCGATGCTGCGGAGAACGCGCAACTTATGAGCAGGCCCCTCGGCGGCAAGGACCGGTACCGACAAACGATGATGTACACGGCTACTATGCCGGCAGCGGTTGAGAAAATCGCCAAGAAATACCTACGCAGGCCTGCCACTGTAACGATCGGTAATGCCGGTGAAGCTGTTGACACAGTGGAGCAACGTGTCGAATTCGTCGCTGGAGAAGATCGTCGTAAGAAACGCTTGCAAGAAATCCTAACATCTGGTGAATTCGCTGCACCGATCATCGTATTTGTCAACATCAAGCGGAATTGCGACGCCATCGCACGTGAAATCAAACATATGGGCCTATCCACAGTCACAATGCATGGAAGCAAGACTCAGGAGCAGAGAGAACAAGCCTTGGCATCAGTACGCAGCGGCGCCACCGAAGTCCTTGTAGCTACAGACCTAGCAGGTCGTGGTATCGATGTGCCTGACGTGTCTCTCGTCGTAAATTTCAACATGGCTACCAGCATCGAAAGCTACACACATCGTATTGGTCGTACCGGTCGTGCAGGTAAGAGCGGTGTGGCTATCACATTCCTCGGCAATGAAGACGCGGATGTTATGTACGACCTGAGACAGATGCTCTCTAAGAGTTCAATATCGAAGGTGCCCGAAGATTTACGAAGACACGAAGCCGCCCAACAGAAACCCAATAAAGGGGGCTTCAAGAAGATTGAGTAAAAAGGGTCAAGTAGGGTCTACAGGTGTTAGACCGGCTAAACCAAGAGCTAGTGTAATTGCAACTAAGATACCATGATAATAAATTGCATTTTTCCCATATTCCTCTTCCAAATTGTCCTGCCGTATTAGAACAACCGGTTCTATGTTGTTAGCTCCTATATAGATAGATTGCGCCGGGAGTAATATATTTTGCACAAGGATCTCAAACTTAGAAAATTTCGTGATAGTATTAAACAGTCGAGCTAAAAGTTGTCTTAATAGTCGTTGCTTGATACTGATGCGGTGTACTGTTGTTCCTTGCGTTGGCGGCTATGTGGCGATCCGTCTACAGCTGGCGATCCACTTAATTTCTATACCAACACCAATACTACCTGCGCATAAGGATGTACCTATGTACATACATACAGCCCATTAAGATCCTAGCGCTATCACTTGTCATAATATTTTCGAATCGGACCCTGGATATCGTAGCTTTCCAATCTAAGCGGTTGCCCTTGCTACCAATCGCTCTCTCCCCTCCCTTCCCTCATTTCGCAACCCAATCGTCACAAGGGAAGCCTACCTACAGGCAGTCAAGATGGCGATGAACATGCGCTACATCGAGCTCGCGAAGCAGCTGCATCCGCGTCTGCAGCGCTTCTTCGCCAAATACCCCCCCGACCAGATCCTGCCGACCTCGACGCGGACCAACACCATCAAGGACGGCGCCACGCCGAATCCTTTCCTCCCGCACAAACACCCCGTCACCGGAAAGTGGCACGACCCGGAGTTCTCGCTGAGACGACAGGCCGAGCTCGTGAAGCTGGCCCGCGAGGAGGGCGTCGAGGAGCTGTTGCCTTTCACATCCAAGGGCACAGAAGAGCGGATACGGCACAGAGTCGAGCACGGGTTACGCGTGCGTGGTACGGGTGTTGGGCAGAAAGTCAAGGGTCATCTACACGAGAGAATGCTGGCTGCAAAGTACGTTGCCCTCTACCAACCCCTGAGAACCATATTGGGGCCATGGATATCGAGAATTGGGCACGCGCTAATCTGTTGAACAGGATGGAGAAGAGGAGAGAAGCTATGCTGGGTATGCCCAGGCTTGTACGGGAATGGAGAAAGGTAAGTCTTCTAGAGGAAGATTTGGGTACCCTATCCTCCTTACTGACATTTCAACAGATAGGGAAGGGCAAATGGACCAAGTATCCGCGATAAACGAACAGGTTCTCAACTGTTTGTTATTCATCGACTGTGCAGTCGAATGTACGAATTTATGTATAAAAATATACCAAAGGTGCTCAGTTGCATCGGAATACCAACACTCAGTAGACCGGTTTGGGGACATTAAACTTCTTCATTGCCTTCGCTCTTCGGTGGCTTAGTTGGAAGTGAATTAGCTGCGTTATTTCAATCCGAAGTAGCAACTCTATCTAATCCTATCGCTCACGCAATAGATATGCAGAAATATGTTACACATATCTTGCTACGCAGGTAGGTCACTACATTTTCCCCGGAGCCTACAATGGTGGTCACGTGACAGCTCACCCAATTGACTGACTCTCGGCCAAAAAAAAACCGGTTTTCACTGGGGCGCCAGGAAGATGATCTCAACTTACAGCATATCTCCAGTTCTTAAACACAATCCCAACGTGCTTCCAACATTTCTATTTTTTGCTAATGAATTACTTTCCACTTTTCTCGCATCAGAAATAGTACATATTCTACAGCATTGACGAAACACATCAAAGGAACAAACAAGCAAATGCCACGCACAATATCCCGGACCTCGGCGGAGCCAACGCTCTACGAGATCCTGTCGCTAACGCCGAAGCGGCTCCAGGGCCAGGAATCCGCAGCCCAGCAGAAGGCCATCAAACAGGCATATCACAAGGCCCTTCTTAAGCATCATCCAGACAAGAACCCTCAGGACTCACCCAGCGCATCTTCCTCCCCATCCTCCCCAAAAGCAGCACCTAAGACCCAGTCAAAGTCCAGCAGCAGTGGCAAATCTTCCTCCTCATCTTCATCTTCAGTCTCCAAGTCCCAGCTCACATACACCGTCGACCAAATCCAACATGCCTACAGCGTACTCTCCGACGCGCGCCAGCGCCGAGAATACGACCGGCAACTCCTCCTAACTTCCCATTCACACTCTCACTCCCACTCCCACTCTCACTCATCCTCACCCCACACATTCACCACCTCCTTCTCCACAGCAGAACAGAAACACTCCATCTCAACGCGTTTCCACACCGGCGTAGAAACAGTCGACCTCGACGACCTAGGCTTCGACGAGCGAAGCGGGGTCTACTTCGGGTCGTGCCGGTGCGGCAACGCGCGCGGGTTCCAGTTCACCGAGGCACAGCTAGAGGAGTACGAAGAGGACCTCGTGCTAATGGTGCAGTGTCTAGACTGCAGTCTATGGATGCGTGTCTTATTCGACGCGGCTGAGGCTGAGGACGAGGACGAACAACACCAACACCAATCACAACAACAACAACAACAAACCAATTTATCCAATCACCAAAGCAACACCCACCAAACAACAGTGGCGAACCAGGCGCGAGACCCAGCAGAGCAGCGCCGCGGCAGCCACAGCGTCAGCAGGAGCGGCAGGGGCTGGAAGTTCAATCTCAGCTTCGACTGGGGTATATCTCTCTCCGGGTCGGCATCCGCGAGTACGGGTGGTGAGACCTAATTAGTGTATCTCATATACCTACCTACCTATCTACCTATCTACTTATCCCCCTTTGGGTGGTCAGTAATGAAAAACTCAATGTCTAGACGAACTAAACGCAAATCTTCACATTTCACAGTAATTAATTTGATTACCTAGTCTGCATACTAGTAGGTTGCGCGCATAGCACAGTATGAAGTGAGTACGCAGAGTGAACTCCAAAATCTCTATCCAAGATACTTAGAGGGTGAGCAGTTCTGTGCGACAAATACAGTGCCTGTCTAAGAGTAACTCGTATACAATCAATATAATTAATTGAGGGTTCAGTTCTCGCCGAGACATAACAGACAATACATTTAAATCAGTACCATAACTAGAAGATTAGTGCAAAAGCAATGTTCTCACATCAGATACACATGCACACGACTATATACCTCCATCTCAGTCGAAATCTGGCACAGAATACGATTTTATTGTCCAGATGAGTTTGTATTAGAGTCTAAAAGGCAAGCTTACGGCAAGGGAAGCCTCCAAAGCTGTTTAGCCCTGTCCGTAAGAAAGGAGATTCCTCCAAAGTCTTTGTCTCTGTACTTCCACACGCGAAAAACATGCCGAAACTGATTGAGAGTTCACAAGCAAACACTCCGAGACACCATAATCCACCCAGGTCCACAATCAACCCCTTTAGATATCGCCAGAGTTGTACGGTAGGTGAAATTTTTACTCGGCAGCCTTAGGCTCCTCGGGGGCAGCTTCAGCCGGCTTCTCGGCCTCCTGCGCAGGGGCCGCTGCGGATTCTGCAGGTGGCTGCTCAGCCTCAGACGACGTCCAAAGAGTCTAGGTGTAGAAGTTAGCAAATAACCCAGATTAGAAATAATCGCTGGGAGACATACCAAGTTATCACGCAGAAGCTGCATGATGAGAGTCGAGTCCTTGTAGCTTTCCTCACTTAGGGTGTCAAGCTCTGCCGACCAGAATTAGTATTTGAGACTATTGTAAGATTTAAATCATTACGTACCAGCAATAGCATCATCAAATGCCTGCTTAGCAAGGTGGCAGGCTTGGTCCGGAGCGTTCAAGATCTCATAGTAGAAGACGGAGAAGTTAAGCGCAAGACCCAGGCGGATAGGATGCGTGGGAGGCAGCTCAGTTTGGGCGACCTCGGTAGCAGCCTTGTAAGCCTCGAGGGACTTGTCGGCAGATTCCTTGCGTCGGTCGCCAACGGCGAATTCAGCCAGGTAGCGGTGGTAATCACCCTTCCTAATCTAAAGTTAATATCACGTTGCGATCCACAGATAAAATCGCTCATGATTTGGGAGCTAAGAGGCTATAAACGTACATCTTGTGGTAGAAGACCTTGGACTCGCCGGACTTAGCGGAGGGAATAAGGTGCTTGTCGAGGACATCGAGGATGTCGTCGCAGATCTTTGCGAGCTCGGCCTCAATCTTCTGACGGTATTCTTTGATCAAGCCGACCTGGGACGAGTTGCCCTTAGACTCCTCCTTCTGCTCAATGGAGGTAACAATTCTCCAAGAAGCACGGCGGGCACCGATGACGTTCTTGTAGGCGACGGAAAGGAGGTTGCGCTCCTCGACGGTAAGATCACGATCCTCGGAGGCGATAATCTTCATGTTCTCGACCATCTCTAGCGACAGAGAGTTAATGGCGTGTTTGTGTATCTAAAGAGGCTACCAATTTGACAACATACCCTCGTAGCGCTCAGCCTGCTCGGCCAGCTTGGCGAGATACACAGCATCCTCGTGACCCATCTTGTCGGTGTGGTACTCGGTGGAAACGAAACTGCGAGTCGGAGCGTTGTTAGCAAGAATAGGGCGCCGTGCAATGTAGTCAAGGAACAAAGACGAGGTGGGTAATCAAAGGGAGATTGAAATAAGGATGCGCAGAGGGGTCATGTATAGGTTAGAAAGAGGATGATCACGGTCGAGAGACGATGCCTAGGCTAAGCAATGTTTCAGAACACAACTAAAAGCAAAAAGCGCGCCCTGATGGCTGGTAAGGGAAAAGGGGACGGGCAAAGGGGATCGAGGTATGAAGGGATCTGGAAGTCTGGAAGCCTGGAGTCTGGTGGCCTGGTGTAGAAAGCCAGAGACGCAGGTGAACAACAAGAGATGAAGCCCCCCGCAATGAGTGGGGTTTGCGCCTACCGCTGGAGGGTGACTAACGCGTGAAGAAGACGTGATGAGCCGGTATAATAGTTGTCGCGTAGAGTAATTGGGAATGATGATGACGAGAAGAAAGCAGCGGGAGTAGAGGATGGGGAACAGGAACGTGTCTGCGATGGTGACGATGGTAGACAGACGAGGCGGTCGAGATGCGGGTGCAGGTATATGTGGATGTGGGCGATGACGACAGGTGCAGCCAGGCGGGAGAGGGATTGGGAAATTCTGGGTTGCAGGTCCGGCAGAGCAGGGAAGGGGGGGGGGGGGTGTGGATGTTGCAGCAATAACAAGAGAGAAAAGCACTGTAGGAGGAAGGAGACAGACAGACACAGATAGACAGACAGCACGTACCTAGTAGGTAGGTATTTAGTGAGATGTAAGTGAGGTTTTGGTGGTTGCTAAAAGCAAGTGTGGAATTTGAAGTGACAAGAGAATTGCCCTGCACAGATGTGATGCACAAGAGAGAAACAAGGAGGCGCAAAAAATTAGGTAGTAGGGAAGGGAAAAGGGAGAGAGGAATTGGACGAGAGCCACACTGGAAGGTGAATGAAGACTTGTGTTGTTGCAGTGCTGTAGAGTACTCCGGTAGTGGTCTGGCGCGTGGAGGGGCGGTGCAATGCCGTAGCCTACCTAGTGCTGTACTGTGGCAGTCTGTTGTGGCCTGCTGCTGCCGCCCGGGGACCATAGAAACCGCAGTGTGACTCCTCTATCAACACTGGAATACTTCAAGTTGGTGGGGTAATAAGATACATGTGTACTTTTTAAAAGTACCTCAATCAGCAACAGAAGTATCTCATGTCTTATCATGATCCGCTAATGGTACTTGTCTAATACCGTGTTTCAAAGAAATAAGGCGAAGTACTATTTGAGGTTAGAGGATACCTCACAAGCGGGGGACAGTACCTCGCAAATCACCCACCCACCTAAATGTAATTCAAGTTTCCACGTGCTGTCCCTGTGATGTGATGACCATGATGACAGGCGACTTGCCATGTTCTATTTCCTGTATCAACATTATCGCCAAACTCTACTTTTCTTATATTCCACTCAAAACAATAGCCCCCAAGCCATCCTCGATATGTTTGGGCCTCACTTAGGCTACCTTAAATATACATTCAACTCGTAATATACAGTCAATATTTCTCGATGGCGTACCTAGGCATATCAAGAAACAATTCTTCAACCTAAACACTATGATCCCTATGATGATACCTATATCTAAGCCATACTTGAGTAGTGTATGGTTTAGCTATATGTTGCAGCATGTCTACTGCCGACTTCTGTCCGAGATTGAATAATCGTTGTTCTACCGTGAAGGTTTCAAGAAACCATAAGATGGGGTCTACCAGTGCAGTACTGCCAGTGCAAAGGAAGCATAAGTTGTAAAGTTGAGGCGATCTCCGAAGCACGCCACAACATTACCACACTAGACGCCTAACCCAGGTAGGTAGTGCATCAATGACATCGCGTCGCCCTCTACGTCAACATCCGACCCGTAACGGCTAATAGCCGGCGATCCGTCTTAGAACGTTGGCCAAAACAAGGGAACGCCCATCTCAAACTTACCTGCCGTCCCCTCAACAGTGTTACACGCTGCATTTGCCACTTTGTGGTTGTGGCTTAGGTTAAAGCATTAGGTATTCCAGTTCGTGGTTATGCCGAGTCACAGTAGATAGGTCATTCCCAAGTCGAGTGCTGCTTCGAGAAGAAGCATCGTGTTTCATATTTTTATGCTTTTGCATTACACTAAGTAGGTAGGCAATGATTATATTTCGGATACAATGTTTATGCACCAGCTGATTAGACTGGATGAGATGGTATATTCCTTATAGCTTTCCTCCCAATCTTGCTCGGGGATGGATTCCACTAAAAGATAACTCTTTATGATGTGCTTCTAAGTTAATGTATAAGTGCAAGTCGCCTCAGAATGCATTCGATTAAAGCTGGCTAGCAGGTGGCTATTTTCAAACTATTTCATGCGAATTAACAAATGTGCATAGATGGGATAGGATCACCTGGTAAAGTAGAATACCTGGTGCCTCTCGTGACCAGAGAGTTCTTGAGCATCGTGGGAGAGACCGGAAGTATGTACCTACCTAGGTAGGTAGGGAGAGTATTCCAGCTATTCCAGCAGGGCCTAGATAGAGCTAGCCCAGACGACTCCGCCCGCCCAGAGCGAAGAAATGGCCTGAGCTTTCGTGCTCCGCTCCGCCTTAGCCCGACCCGACCTCAGGCCATGTTAACGAAGCTCCAATCAGCTGCTCCAACCTCTCAGCAAGCTACAAGTGCGTCATTCCACCACCACTCGTCCGACGACCTCTACCGACCTACACCACGGCATCGCATTCCCAACGCATGTAAGGCCTCTCTCAATCAGCGAATACCTATATAACCTTCACAAACACGAAGCCTGTATATGTCTCTACTCCTATTCATCAATTCCCACACTCCGTCACCAAGTCCATGAGCAATATCGCTTGACAAACCTTTATACAAAAAGGCTTCATCCACCAACCAGCCTACCAACGCAAGACACAATTGGCTAACGAACAATTATCTTCTTCTTTCGCCGCAGATTAAACAATGTTCCGCCAAACTCTCACCAAGATCCCCTCTCGCGGTCTTGCGACACCCGTCTCTTCCCGAGCTTTCTCAACCACCCTACGAGCCATGGCTGCCGGTGACACGGGTGCGCCCCCCAAGACGGGCGGCCAGGGGTACGTTACGAATCCGCATAAAAATACCTCAAAATACACCAAGCACGCACGACATTATTGAATTTGTGTATTACACAATGGATGGACCCCGCAAGGCGGGAGATAGATATGAGCTAGTGGCTAGGTCTAGGTAAAATACACAATTATAGAAGACTGGTCAGCATGGGACGTCAAGGCCAGCCATAACTAGCATCTACCCACCCATCCTATCCCGTCCCCGAGATCCCACCTCCCTTACTTCACACATACATCCTCGGCAAGACATAAATCGAAAGGAAAAGAAAAAAAAAACAAGAAAAAAAACCACAAACTAACTCGGATATTCTTACCACAGAGACGCCTTCCAGCGCAGAGAGCGGGCCAGCGAGGACTACGCCATCCGCCAGCGCGAGAAGGAGAAGCTCCTGGAGCTCCGCAAGAAGATCGGCGAGCAGCAGGACCATCTCAAGAAGCTGTCTGACCACATGTGAGTTATTTCCTCTGTACTTTATTTATACGTCTTTGGGCCTATTTTTAATAACGAAGAACCTGTGTTAACGCTTCCTCTCTATTACAGCGACGAATTGACCAAGGAGCAAGGCGGCGAGAAAAACTAATGCCTTATTACCTTGGGCGTGTCTATCCCAGAAAATCCCTGCAGGATAACAGAGGATCAAGTTTCAGATCATGAGATATGGGTAGAGGCAACGGGAAAGCTCCTCTTGAGCCGCTCATTTCTTTAGTATTACGCCAGTGTTACTTAAGTGTACAAACATACGGTTTCCGCATGTCCTGTGAATTATCTATCTTCAAGATACTCGAATAACAAAGCGCTTCTCTCGCCTCTAGTCGTGCGCCTTTATTACGTTTTTCAGTGCTGTTTCTTAAGCGTCTAGGTCACTCCATTGAATGCCTCTATTCTACCAAGTTGAGCTTAAGGCTTCCCAAAAGCGGTAGAAATTATGACTAAGCATGGCTAATAAAACATTATCTGCGTCCCATATAAGACCGATAGAAGCTATCTACATTGTCCTGTTCGGGGCCTCCATACTGATTCCCAATTTGGCTGCTCGTCTTCTGTGCAGCTGTGACCTTGGCTTGGAGTGCCGCTGCATTTGTATCGATCCATTGAAGCTGTGTGAGGTGTCCATTTAGAACACGCACAATCTGACTCAGCTTGAAGTCCTGTTAGTATAATTCAGGAAGAGGAAACTTGGAGCTCGGAAAACATACCGGGTCATCAGGCTTTGTACCCTTGCCAACAGTGGTTGAAATGTCATTGATCTCCTTTATCATTTTTGTCAAGTCTCGGCCCATCTCATCCAAACGACCAGTGATTTTCTCAGCTAGCTTATATGTTCGTTCACGTTCCTGATCAGGACCAGTAAGTTGTTCCCCGGGTCCAATCTGCTTGGAAAAAAGAGCGTCCACTTCAGACTCGTACTTGTCGAGCCAGGACTCCAGCTCTTCTTGCTGGCTTTCCACGGTGACGAGGTGTCGCTCAACTTCGCGACTAGCCTTCTCTGCCTCGAATGTATTCAGATACAATTTTTGGATCTTATCACCGTTCTCAACCAGTAAACGGTCCCAAGCTGCAACCTGAGACGCTTGCTCCTTGAACTCTTTCTGATACTTGGATAAATCCGTGGCCCAACGATTTAGGATCTCATCCATAGTTCTGTTCTTTAGGCGCGCCATGGATGAAGTCGGCCCACTGGTTGATGCCCCCAAAGCAGCGGTCTGAGATGTTGCGGGTTTCGGAGCGCCGCATTCTGAAGACGGCGCAGGCTTAGCTGCGTTACCGAATACGGAACCAGTCGAACTGGTTGCAGTAGTGGTCGGTGCTGTAGTGCTAGGGGCTGAAGCGCCGCCAGAAGTAAGTGTGGTAGTACTGGGTGCCGTCGTCGTTGTCGCCATTGAATTAGAAGGAGCCGCGGTAGATGAAGCCAATGCACTGAATAGACCTGGTCCCCTCGGGGCTTCTGATGTGGTGCTGCCGGCGGGCTTTCCAAACAACTGGGCCTTTGGAGGCTCGGTGGTTGTGCCAGTCGTCGACTTGTTTAGGCTTCCGAAAACTGAACCGGCTTGCGTTGTTGAGGGGGCGGATACCAAAGTACTGGGCGTTGAAGCTGCATTGGTAGGGCTAAGGAGTGAAGAGGTCCCAGGTGCTGTTGTTGTAGTAGCGGCGGTGCCAAACAAAGAAGCTGGTTTCGTTGATGGGGCTGTCTCAGCAGGCTTAGATGGCGCTTGCGACCCAAACATCGATAGACCACCTGTGCTACCCATAGTGCCCGTATTTGCTGAGGCCGCTGGCTTTGTACCCAACGTAGGTGAAGGTTCGGCAGGCTTTGTGGTGGGAAAGAGAGATGGGCCTGATTTCTGAGATTGGCTAGTAGAGGGAAACAGCGAACCGGCTGGCTTTGGCTGCGAGCTGCCCGCGTTATTGGCAAACAAGCTAGTCTCTTTTTTATCACTCTGCTGGGTAGACGGGAACAGAGAAGATGATGAGCCAGCCTGAGCGGCGTTCGCAAAAATGCCTGTCCCCCCAGACGGCTGAGCAGTGTTTGCCGGAGGTGCGCCAGCCGGCGTGGTTGAATTGAGGGAGAACAAAGGCTTTGCGGGTGTTACCTGATTAGCTGGCGCAGTGTTAGAACTTGCGCCACCAAAAAGAGAGCCCCCGGTGGGAGCGCTGCCTGATCCGAACAGCCCACCCGGTTTGTTGGTAGAGGTTCCTTGATTAGTTGCAGTATTCGCCTGCCCGAAGAGTCCGCCGGCAGGGGCTGTCGTGGTAGGTGTCGTACTCGTAGTGGCGGCGGCATTCAGAGTTGAAGACGTGTTACCAAACAAACTGGTGCCTGTTCCCGCCGATGTTGTGGCTGGCGTGCTTCCGAATAGACTGGTGCTCGAGGGTGCCTGCGACGACGGGGCTCCAAAAATACTACCACCAGTACCAGCACCAGCACCTCCGCTCAAGGACGGTGTAGAGGAGCCAGGGGTGACGCTGTTGGTAGCTCCGAAGAGCGGTTTCTGTTCGCCCGGCTTGGCACCCGCGGTTGCAAACAAGCTGCCACTTGAAGCGCCTGGGGAAGCAGTCGTGCTGCTGTTACCTCCACTAGCTGTGTTCCCGAAGGAGAAGGCAGCGGCGGGCTTCGATTGGCTGCCGAAAAGACCACTTGACGATGCGGGTGCTGTTGAAGAGCCAAACAATCCACCACTACTTGGCGCGCTGGATGTGGTGGTGGTGGTATTGTTGTTGTTGTTGGGTTGCCCCGAAGAGCTCGAGGCGCCGAAGGAGAATGACATTACGTGGTCTTGGAATGCGGTGGGCTGGCGCACAGAGGCGACTATGTCGGGCGTCTTGGGTGTCTCGGGGTTGCCTCGGGTGCGTCAGGTGCGTTGACGTGAAATGCAACAATTCTTCAATCAACGGCCCTGTTATAAGAGGTTATGCACTCATCCCCCGGCCGCAGTGTTGTTGGTGGGAGAAGATCGAATCGATAGAGTTGGACTGGGTTATGTTATCGAAGCGGTGATGAGACGGCGAGCTTCACGAATGGTGAATGGAGGCAGGGACAAGCACCCAGAACAAGTCAGCCTGCGGTGGCTAACAGCAAGGTTTCGTGGTTGGTCCAAAGAGAATAAGATTCTTTTTTGATTAACCAACACCTCCGTTTGTTGTCCTCACAATTTACGTAGGAGGCAGTGTCAATGGTATTAATGGTACCCTTCTAGGTAAATTTCCCGACTGACTTTTGGCGCGACAAGCTCACCAGCAGCTTCGAGGTACACTAGCGCGCCGTCACAGTTTGCCCGGGGCAGCTGGGTGGCCGGCAACAGGTGGCCGGCAGCTGAATCAACGTTGGGTAAGTACGTAGGTACATTATTTTAGAGCTTGGACCACACCCATATCCAGATGCCTGCGCGATTTGGTACATCCGCTGTAGGTACGCTAAAACGCTAAACTGCACCATCCGTGCACAGCTTACAGTGGTATGGGATGGCTGAGATCGCCTTAACACCTTTTCATTGTGGGTCTGCCAATGGATCCGAGCGGTCTAGACTGTGCACTTGCCTGAGGGTAGATCCATTAACCATGCCTCTCCCGTAGTACACCCGTAGGCTATATACCTGCTTACTGCTAGTGGTGCTCCAGCTTCATCCTCCAAGCAGGTTCAATGTCCAATGCCAGTCAGTGTGCGGTGCAGTGTGCAGTGTGCGGCGTCTCCGATCCTCTTACCACAATCCCGATCCTGAGCACCTGTCCGCTTCAAGGGAGCAGCGCAATTAAGAGTCCTATTAATTTAGGGGGTCTCTACTTAGTACTGTATAACTAGTAGCTTCACTCAACCTCGATCCGGGACAATCGTCTCGTCTCTTTCAACCCTGCTCTACATCTCTCTGTCTTCTGAGTCCATCTAGTTACCTCAACGCCTCCCACCACATTAATCACCTCCTCAGTGAACTACTGGTAACTACCGACCTTACCTATCTCCCATCTCCCTGCTGCCAGCCGAGTCCGCTACTTCTTCTACCCCTCAGCCATCTTATGGTGCCACCCTTCAGCGTTTGAGCACTTGAGCACTTGAGCTTTCGAGTCCAACACCATCCTTCATCCAGGGCACCCGTTGGTTCTTGAACCACGAGTGTGCAATACCGGGCTTGAGATCTGCCCGCTTTATCTCCCAACATGTCCCGAGAGCGCAGATCGTCCTCTAGTCTTGAGGCGCCCGAGAGAACCAGGACCGAGGACCCCGGCGCGCACGAATTGGGTAAGCTCATTTTGCCTCGTCTGAAACCTGTTCCCACGACCTAACATACCACGGCATAGAATCCTCTGATTCAGACGAGCACTATTCCGATGCTCAGTCGTCCCCTAGAGACAATGCACGGGCTGTTTCTCCCATACCTAGGACCCGAGTCGAGAAAGTAGACGATGAGCCCTCCTACGGGGAAGTCCCCGGCACAGAGGCCTACAACAAAAGAACAGAGGATGCCTCGCCAGATGAGATAGCCATTGTGCAAGATGACGAACAGTCTCTGCCTATATCATCCACTCATGCTGTTGCACTCAAAGACGCTGCCATTCCCAAAACGGTCGTCGATGAGACCAACGACGTACCAGGCTCCTCGACTCACAACTACAATGAGCACCTACATCAAGCAGACGCCACGCCAGACATCATTCGGAAGCCCGATGGAACTGGCGAGGTCAACCTTATCCCTGCTCCACTAGACGCCAGCACACAAGACACCGGTACGGCAACCAAGTCCTTCTAAAACCCACACTGCGATTGACCGTGCCTTGGTAGATGACACGGTTGTGAATCAAGTATTGAAATCCCCCTCCCTACGTGGACGGAGAAAATCTTCGGCAGCCAAATCAGTCACGAGTCTTCGCGATGAGGAGACGAATGATTCTGATGACGATTTTGGTGACGACTTTGACGAATTCGAAGAGGGCGGCGAAGATGCGGATTTCGGCGATTTTGATGATGGCTTTCAGCAGGCCGATGAGCCTACAGCCGCTCAGTCGCCGATAAACCAGCCACAAGTCTCGATACCTTCCTTTGTGTGTCTAGTACCCTTCTTAGATAGCCTTATCACAGTCATGCTGACTTCTATGTGCTCAAAGCCAATATTAGATCTTGACGGGCTAGACTCTGAAGATATCTTGACCGCCTCTGACCCGTACTTGGACGCATTATACCCACCTGCCGTACTCGATATTCCTCCCTTACCCTCGCCTCCAAATGACAACACCATTTTCTTTAACCCGAGGAGCGCGTCGTTATGGTCACAGTTAGCTGCACCGCCTCCTCTTCAGCCTCCTGACTGGATCCGTTCTCGCATTAGGAGACTTTTCTTAGTATCGCTTGGAGTGCCCGTAGATCTCGACGAGATCCTACCTGCATCCAAGCAGAAAAAACTAGTCCTCCCATCTCTTCATCGAATCACGTCGAACGGTTCACTGCGAACTTCTACGGACTCGCGTTCTGTGTCTCGACTACGGAAATCAGATGCCAACGGATCGTCTGTCTCGGTTGACTCCCAAGGTAGGGAAAAGCCAAGGTCCGGCTCCAAAAAGCGGAAAGTTCCTCACCAAATCCCGGAGTTTGATCTGGTTGCGGCGAAACAGCTATGCGCCACGACCGAAGAGGCCCTGAGAGGGATGACGGATATTGAACTTCAACAACACGTGAGGAAGCTAAAAGAAATGGAGGTCTTGGCAAACGAGGTCCATGAGTTTTGGAAGAAGCGCACAGACGAGAGAATAGGCGACAGGGAGGCGTTCGAAGGTGTCATAGAAAACCTGGTGAAGCACGCACGGAAGACAAGAAAATAACAAGGGATACCCTAAACCGATTTAATCTAATAATAGCCTAATATATACACACGAAGCTCCGGGAGCATGCACCCAAATCTGCGTGTCACATTGTCGGTGCTTAAGTATAATCCAGGATACTCATATTTGGCTTCGTTTTCCCTCCTGCAACACGGCAATCATAGTCTTCTAATAGTCATGTAAACAACAAATTAGAGATCCCTTACCTATCTACCTACGCCTAACATCACCCATCAACTGACCATGTGAGACCATATCATATATCTATGATGATAATGACCGCGGCTAAAGACAATATTGGTTTCTTTATAGGTCAGAAATAACCCATCATGTTAATATGAATAATCCACATGATAATTTTTCTCTCGCTATTACAAGCACTCAAAAGATGAAGGAGAAGAAGGCCAATAAACCAATTCCAATCAATAATATATCTACAATTGAACTAGGATTATCAACCTCGACAAAGGTCAGCCCGAGGAATTTTTTTATTGTTGTAGAATTACCAACTCAATTAAAATGGGGGGAGTAAAAAAATCAGAGGGAAACAAAGGAAAGAATGATAGAGATAGACCTATAGGGACCTTAGCACCCGCCTGCAGCTGTTAAAAGGTAGAGGAACATTTCAATGAGAATCTTTCTCTGAATATAGCCAAAAACTAGATTTAAACACGAAAAAGATGACCTCGCCCGGGGTCGAACCGAGAATCTCCTGATTGCGCCGGATTGGGATGATCCCGATCCGATCGTAGTCAGACGCCTTGCCATTGGGCCACGAGGCCGTGGTGCTGTTGTTGGATGAGCTGTGCACTAACTTAGTTCAAGACGTGGGGTGAAGAGCAACAGAGATCCATTACCCACCAGGTACCCACTTATGTAGTTGGGTCCCACTCAATACCTACCGGAAGGTGAATGCATGGCCGACCGAACCGGAACACCAAGAGCCGTGATGGTAGACGTTATCGGTCCATCTCTTAACACCCATAATTACACGAGATAATCATGGTGAAACTCTTTGCTAATGGATAGATAGTACTATGACGAAGTAGTTAGTGTATGCAGACATGAAAATTGAGCTTCGCCTCAGTAGAATTGTACATCGCCCTTAGATGGCAGTTCTTCCCTAGTACATAGCTCCTATTTAAAGATGAGTCCTACCTTAGTCTCAAGTCGTCTTCACAGATGTTGCATGAGCTCTTTGCGGCTCTATGTAGCTAGCTTATGGGTATTCTCTATTTAGTATTAATCAAAGGGGTCCAAGTGTTGGATAGTAGGAGGTCTGGAGGTTTAATATATCCACCCGGCCATCCTGGCGGCATCCCTTTACTTGGATACCACTCCGGAGACGCGCTAATTAGTGGTAATTGTCTATGCCTAGAGTTTGTTTATGCTTTTCTTATTTGTTATACATTATTAAATTAAACAATAAAAGGGAATTTATAAAGGCTTTTTAATAAATTTATTTATAACTTTATAAGTTTATAAAATAGCTTTAAATAATTATATTTATTAAATTTAAAAAAAAAAAAAACTATATTTAATAAAAAGGTTATATTTATATTATAAATAATAAGTAATATAAAAATTTTATTAATAATAATAAACGATTTATTTATTAAAAACGTAATAAACGCGCAATTAAAACTTATTAATAATATAATTATAACTTAATAGCGTTTTTATAAAAAATATATTATTAAAAAACTTTTAAGTTTAAAAAATATTATAAATAAAGTGTTAAAACTTATATTATAGCTAATATTAAATAATAAAATAAAAAAAAAGCTTTTTTTTTTAAAAAAACGTAAAAAAAACGTAGCTATTATATATAATTTAAAATATTTACATAAAATAAATTAAAAAAAAACGCGTAATAATTACTATAAAATTAATTAATAAAAAATAAATAATTAAAGTAATAAAAAGTAATAAAAAAAACCGATTTTTTATATATTATAACTTAAATAAAGCTTTATAAAAAGGTTTTAAATAAGCGCTTATTTTAATAATAATAAACTTAATTAAAAACTAAGCGTAAATAATAATAGCTATATAATTAAATTATATTAATAAAGCTAAGCTTATAAAAAATAATTAAAAAATTTTAGTTAAAATAAATAATTAATTAAATAATTTAATTTAAATTTAATTTATAAAGTGGTAACGCCACGCGGTTATTTTATATGTTTATTTTCTTAAAAAAAAACTATTTTTTACTAATAGTTAGTTTTATTAAATAAAACCTTTAGGTATTATATATTTATATTTTTTTTGCTTTTTAATATTGCGCGGTTTTATTATCTACGGCTTAAAATTATATTTTATTTTTATATAAGCTTGTTTAATTATTATAGTTATAGCTTTCGACTAGTTATTTTTATTATAAGCTATTAAAATAAAAAATATATTAGCTAGCTTAATAAGCGCTTTATATATATTAATTTTATTTTTTAATAATGCTGCTAAAATTATTACTTTTAGTAACGTTAAATATTTTTACTATTTAATATTATAAAAGGTTAAAGCAATAGTTTTTTTTTTTTTTTTTTTTAAAAAGTTAAAAGCGTGCTAATTAATAATGCTTTAAGCAGGCATACAAGCGTTTTTATTAAGGTTTATTATATATAGCTTAATTTTTATTGCAAAAGGCAAACGCAATAAAAAGGTCTTAAAAAATAAAGTATAGCGGTTGCTAATAGCTAAAGCCTAGCTTTTAAACTAAATCTTTTGCTAGTATAAGCTAGATTTAAACTAATAACCTTTTAATACGTATAAAAAAAAGCGTATATACTTAAAGGTAGCTAAACATATAACTATTATATTACCGCACCTAATTAATTAAATAATTTAAAAAAAAAACATTAATAAATATTATTAAAGCTAATATATTTTTTATATAAGTGGACCACTTATTTAAATAAACCACTTTAAATTCTTATATAAAATTTATATATTAAAACTTTAATAACTTTATTAATTTTATAGCTATTAACATGTAATTTAAAAATTTAAGCTATTAATATAATAAGGAATTTAAATATATTTTTTATAATTTTACTACTATTTTTTTTCTTAGTAAAATATAAATCGCGTTAAAATTTTAGCGTGGTTTTTAATATAGCTATAAATAAAATAATAGTAAAATTATAAAAAATATATTTAAATTTCTTATTAAGTTAATAGTTAAAATCTTTAAATTATATATTTATAACTATAAAATTAATAAAGTTATTAAAGTTTTTATATATAAATTTTATATAAGTTTTTAAAATAATTTACTTAAATAAATAGTTTACTTATATAAAAAATATATTATAAATATAACTTTAGTTAAAAATAATATAATAATAGCTAAAAAGCTATAAAGTAATAATATAATAGTTATATTTAAAAATGTAGTGCTTAAAAAAGCTAGCAATAAAAAATAAATTATTAAAGCTTTTAAAAAAAACATAAAAATATAAAGTAAAAAAGTTATAATAATAATTAAAAAAATATTAATAAAGTAAATTTAAAAAGTATATTTTAATAAAGCGCTATTATAATTATTATATAATAAATATTTAAAAATTATATAATATAAAAAAATAATATTAAAAAATATAAAAATAAAATTTATTTTTATTATAATATATTTAAATAATTTTATAATAGCTAAAATTATTTATAATAATAGCTTAATATAAAAAGCGCAGCTATTTAATTATAAGCTTTTTATAAAAAAGCTAAAAGTTATATAATATTATTATTAGGTGGCTAAAGGGTATAATATTATATATAAACAAATAAGTAAAATAAATAACTATGTTTATTAATTTATTTAGTTAAATAATAAAAAGGTAAAACTTTTATATAAAGAACTTTTTTTAAGAAAAAGAATTTTGCGTACGTATACTGCTTAATTAATTAGGCCGGTAAGTTAGTTTAACTTTTATATAAATAGCTTTATATATAACTAAAAGTAATAGCTTTATATATAGTTAACACTAATATTTTAATACTAGCTTTTTTTTTTTTTAATTATAATATGTTTTTATATAACTATTAAAAAATATAAAAAACTATAAACGCAAGAAAATAATAACTATATTATATAGTTAACTTATAGCTAATAAAATTGCTTTAATAATATATTAAATTGTTGTTTTTATTATATATATATTATGCTATAAAATGTTTTTGCGCGCGCAAAAAAAAAAGCTAGTTTATAAATGCGTTTTATATATAATTTTTTTAAGCAATTTATAAATGCCTTTTATATATAACTTCTCCGAGCATTTTATAAATATTTGCTATATATAATTTTTTTTTTATATATAACTTTTTTTAGCATTTTTATAGGTTTGCTTTTATAATTTATAAATAAACTATTTTTATGCTTATTTTTTTTTTTTTTTTTTTATATGTAAATATATATATATATATATATATATATATACGTTATATATATATCTTTTCGCTATTATTTTTAAAGCTATACTAATAAAAATAATTATATAAAGCAGCAGCAGTAATAGTAGCAGTAATAGCAGTATTATTAGCAGCAGTAATATTATTATTATTATTATTATTATTATTATTATTATATATAAAGCTTTTTATTATTTAAAATATTATATTAATAGTAAAATAAGTAAAGTTATTAGCAGTAGTAATAATAGTAATATATTTGCTGCTGCTTTTACTTTTGCTGCTAGTTATTTATGCTTTACGCTTTTACTGCTTAATAAAATTAACGCATTTCCCACATGAGTGGACCACACACTTAAGTGGACCACCCCGAATTTCCATATAAAATCTATATATTAAAACTTTAATAACTTTACCAATTTTATAACTATTAACATGCAATTTGAAAATTTAGGCTATTAATATAATAAGGAATCTAAATATATTTTTTATAATTTTACTAGTATTTTATTTATAGCTGTACTAAAAACCACGCTAAAATTTTAGCGCGATTTTTATTTTACTTGGAAAGAAAATAGTAGTAAAATTATAAAAAATACATTTAGATTCCTTATTATATTAATAGCTTAAATTTTCAAATTCCATGTTAATAGCTATAAAATTGGTGAAGTTATTAAAGTTTTAATATATAGATTTTATATAGAAATTCGGGGTGGTCCACTTAAGTGGGTGGTCCACTCATGTAGGAGATGCGTTACTTGGTTTAGCAACTTTATTTATATGCTTAATAATAGCGCTATTAAAAAATACTACTTTTTTATAAAAACCTTAGCTTGCTAAGCATTTATATAAGCTTTATATATAAATATATATATTTTTTTTGCTATGCTTTTTATATAAATAGTTTTTAATATATTTTTTTGCTAATATATTTTATTATATAATAATAAAAAAAAGATATTATTACTGCTGCTTTTTTTATTAATATTATATTTAAAGTATTATATAATAATAATTTAGCTAACGTTTAAGTAAAACTTATTTATTAAAAAAAATATTTTTAAATTATTTTAGTTTAAAGTTATAAAGCTATAATGCTTAATAAATATGCTAATAGTTTACGCGGCGGCTATTATAATTATAATAATATATTTTTTAAAATTTATTATTATATTTTTAGTTTTTAAAATAGCGCTTATATTATTTATATTTAATGTTTATATAGCGCGCGTTATTTAATTTATAGTTAAAAAAATAATAATTTTATTTATATAATATTTTAAGCTTTTTAAAATATAAATAAAAATTTTATTATTTTTTTATATTTTTTTTTTTTAATGCTTATATATAATATTTTTTTTAACGCTTATATATAATGCTTGCTTTTTTTATTATAATTTAATTATTCGCTATTTTTTATTATATAAATATACTTTTTATAGTTTTTTAATAAATATTTTAATTTATATAAGCAGCTTATTTATAAAAACTAAAGTTTTTAACGCTTAGTTTAACGTACGCTTAATAAATATATTTGCTAAGTTATTTTTATTATTAATTTATTATATTTTAAAAATTTTTTTTTTTTTATATAATTTTTAAAAAAATATAATATTAATTATTAGTTTTTTTTTTATATTATTTTTAGCTTAATTAAGCAGTTATATAATAATTTTATATTTACGTATAAAATAATTAAAATTAAAAGCAAATTAAATGTTTTTATAATTTTTTAAAAAATTATATAAAAAATAATAATATTATTAAAACTATTTATTATATTATATAACTTGCTAGCTAAAACGCTTTATATAATATATTTATATTTATTTAAGTTTTAATATATAATATTACTTTTAATTTTAAAATTTAAGTTTATTATATTTTTTATATAAGCTTTAACTATTAATATAATAATAAATTTAAATTAAAATATTATATTTAAATTATTAGCAAATAAGCTATTTATAAAAATAAACAGCTTTATATAATTAAAATTAAAAAAAATAAATATAAGTTTTTAATTTAAGTTATTTATTTACTATTTAATTTATTTATTTAATGCTTTAATATTATATAATTATAAATTAATTATTTAAGCTGCGACAGCAAAATTATATATAGTTTTTAATTAATATATACTATTAATATATATTTTTTAAGCTTATTAAAAAATATAAGCTTAAGCAAATCTTTTTATATAAAAGTTAACTTTAGCTAAATTTTTAGCTTAGTTTTTTTAGTTATTATAATATTATTTTTATATAAAAAAATCTTTTTGCTGTTAAACTTAATAAAATAATTAAAAAACAAAGTTTTTTTTAGCTTCGCATAAAATTTTGCTTATTTAAACTTTTTTTTTTTGCGCAATAAAAATTTTAATATTATAAAGCTTAAAATATTATTTATTTATATTTTAATAATTTTAAAAATATTTAAGCTATTATATATAAGCAGCAAGTATAAATTATATATAAATATTTATATTTTAAGCTTTTTTTTATAATATTAATAATAAGTTTTAAACTAATATAGTTTAAACTTAGCTAAGTTATAAAAAAGTTATATAATATATAAAATAATTTTTAAAAAATATTTATTTTTTAGCTTTAAAAATAAATAAGTATAAATATTATACGATAGCTTATTTTTTAATTAAATATAAGCTTAAATAATATTTTTAAGTTTGCATAATATTTTAAAGTTTTATATAAAAATAAATTTAAAAGCTAATATTAGCTATTAACTTATTTATTAAATTATTAATAATTAAATAAAAATTATATTTTTTTTAATATTATTATATTTTTATATAACTAGTTTTAATTTTTTATATAGCTTAATATTTTTTTTTTTTATTTTTTATATAAAGTAAAATTTAAAAATATATTTTTTTTTATTTATATTTAAGTTATATATAATAAATTTAAAAATATTTTATATAATAAGCTTGTTAATCTTTATTATATTTAATTTTTTAAATATTTTTTTAAAAGTTATAATAATTTTATTTATATAAAGCTTAATAGCTAGCTTAAAAGCTTGTTGTTTTTTTAAAATTAAAAAAATTTAAGCTATTTTGCTTTTATATAATAAATAAATAGCAGGTTTTTTTTTTAGCCGGCTATATTTTTTTTGCGCTATTATTAGCTATATTAATTATATATTATTATTTTTTAAGTCTTTTTTCTAGGCATTTATTATACGATAATATAGCTTAACTTGCGTATATTAAAAATAAATTAAGCTATTAATTAAAGCAACGATTATATTTAATTTTTTAATTGCTTTAATTTTATATAGTTTTTTTTTTTTTTTTTTTTTTTT
>MU380355.1:0-64885 GCA_022495085.1 Xylaria sp. FL1042
CTATAAAATTGGTAAAGTTATTAAAGTTTTAATATATAGATTTTATATAGTAATTCGGGGTGGTCCACTTAAGTGGGTGGTCCACTCATGTGGGAAATGCGTTATTTAAAATATAAAATTAACTTTAAATTAACTAAAATTCCTGTTTAATACTAGTTAATCGGGCAAATATATAATAAACGCATGCTTAAATTTTATTTAAAATAAAAAGCTCTAGGTTTTTATAAGATTTTAATAAAATATTGCTTAATATTTTATATATAATAATAACATTATATAACTTATTTATTTTTAAATATTAAAGCTTAAAAAGCTAATTATATTATTAATATTATAAAAATAAAGCGGCTTATAAAAGTAGCTGTTTTTAATATAGTTCTAAGGTTATATAATTTACGATTAGTTTAATATATTATTAAAGCGGTTGTTATAGTTAACTAGCTAAATAAAAAAATATATTATTTGTTAAAATATTTTGCTAGATATTATTTTTAAGGTTTTATAATAGGTTTAACCAAGCTACAGGCTAAAAAAGGTTTTTATTATTTATTAGCTTTATTAAATAATAAAATAAAACTAATATATATAAAATAATTATTAATAATAAATTAAAATTAAGTTTATTTTTTTATTATATTTAAAGCGAAATAATATAGTTTTAATTAGTTAAAACTAATAATTATATAATAAGCGGCCTAAAAGTAATTATAATAGGCTAAAAAAAAGCAGCGTAAAATAAAAAAGCAGTAAGCTAAAACTAAAAAAGTTTAAAACTATATATTAAACTTATATATAAATTAATATAGTTTTTTTAATTTATTATTAATTTAATAAGCTAATTATAAAAACTTTATATATTAGCGCTAATTTTATTTTTTATAGCAACTGCTAATATGTTTAAAAAACTATTAAAAATAATAAAAACTACTAATATTTAAACTAATAAAAAAATAAATTAAGTAAAATTATTTAAAAGCATTTATTTATGCTTAGTTAATATTTATTTATAATTAAATAATATTTTTTTAATATTTAATAGTATTTGTTTATAATTAAATAGCACTTATTTATTTAAGTTAGTAAAAAAAAAAAAAAATTATTAAGCTTAAAATTTAGCTTAAAATTAAGCTTAAAATTTAGCTTAAGCTTAAAATATAAATCGTTTTTTAAAGTTATAAAGGCATTAAACTTGTTTTAAACGTTTTATTAACTAGATTATATATATATTTAAAAAACTTAAATATTGCTTTTAAGAGTTTTAAACGTAAAAACCGCTAAAACAAATATAATAATATAATAAACATTTAATATTTTACTAAAAATTAAAAATTTCTTTAATTAACTATAGCTTGTCGACTTAGTAGCAATAATATTGTTTTTTAAATAAGTTAGCATATTTAATTATATTTAGTTAATTTAAGATTTTTTTAGCAAAAGTAAATTAAGATTAACTTAATTAATAAGTTTTATAAATAATAAAGATTAAATTATTAATTAAAGTTAAATTTAATTGTTTTAACGGTTAAAAACGTTAAAATAATCGCTAGCTATTATATTAAAAATAATATTAATATTTTAATATAACGCGAAAAACAAACAAGCATAAATAACAGGCTTTATTTATTATATATTTATAATAGGCAAAACCTAAGTATATTATATATGTATAGACTAGCTAAAAGGTAGCAGTAATAAGAGATTTTAGCTATAATACAAATAGGTGGTGGGGCACCCCAAAGGTCACGTGACCTGACAGTAAGCAAGGAAGAATTATTTCGTACTGCAGATGTCGTCACCATTCACTATGTTTTAAGCAACCGCTCACGCGGCATCGTTGGTGCCAAGGAGTTAGAACACATGAAACCGTCGGCCTTGCTTGTGAACACATCGCGGGGGCTGTTGATCAACCAAGCTGCACTCATTGAAACATTGGAGCAAGGTAAGATACGGGGCGCTGCATTGGATGTTTTTGACATCGAGCCATTGCCACTCACTAGCCCATGGAGACAGACCAATTATTGGGGTCGGGACGGGCGGTCCAGGCTTCTTACAACACCGCACATGGGATATGTTGACGAGGATCTGATGAACATCTGGTACAGTGAAACCGCTGAGAATGTAGAGCGCTGGATACAGGGGCAAGATGTCCTTCATCGCCTGGCCTAAACATGTCAACTACTGTGTAATTATGATTATATTCAGATGAGGCTTGTGCAGAGATTTCATGGAACCCAATGAGGGAAAATGAATGATCGGTGTTACGGACAACGTGAGCGCGCGAAGCATTTGCCTAAGGATCTCTCTAGGTAGTATGAGGCTCTAGGTACCTAGCGAGGAAGTGTTAGGTTTTCTGCCTTGTCATCCACGTATGTTACCTGCCAGACTCTTACAAAGGCCACCCGCCAGCTTATCTCAGCCTTATACACCTACCCCTTTGCCCCCTCTACGCTTCCTATTGGGAAAGAGTCCTGTGCTCCAAGATTATAGCCGGCCATGGCTAGGGGCTGAGGTAGAGGGACCTATAGTAGGTTTGTAGGTAGACGATCTAGTGGTCTACTGTTGACGAGAGCCGCACAGCAAATCTAAAAGGTCCAAAACAACAAGGTATGTGTTAAATTTTCGCAAATATATATATATATCCTTAACACATATTCTTAACACCTTTTGTTACGCGAGGGGTTCTAGAGCCCCTATAGACTACATAAAATTCTCTTTTTATCCTACTCTTATTGTGCCGCCCTCTTTATAACTCAGCGTTCCGCACAAGCAAAACAAAACAAATAAAGTCTTTTTGACTGATTTTGACTAATTTTGACTGATTTTGACTGATTTGGGCCTTGATTTCGATGTATTTGATTAATTTGGCCAGTTGTCGTATTTGACTTGGCTCAAATACTTGCCAAATATATAGGCCAAACAAAAATTTAGCGCTCAGCGCTTTTTTACTCCGAATGGCGGCCCAGAGGCCTTCGAATGTCTTCGTAGCTATACAGCCATACAGCCATACAGGCTATACACTAACGCGGTCAACGCGGTCAACGCGGTCAACACGATAGCTAGCGAAGTTAGGTAATCTTAGCTGTGGAGGTAGGCAAGGGTGGATAGGTAGGGGTGGATAAGTAGAGGTAGATTAAGTAGGTAGGGGTAAAGGTCATATTAGTCAGCGAAACCTTTAAGTTAACAGCTAACCTTTTCTTATTAAAAAACCTTTGTAAAAAAAATTTAAAAAAAATATAAGAAATTGCTTGAATTATTTGCAATTAATTAAACAAAATAATAATCGTTTATTTAATCTGAGAAATAATTTAAATAATTTTTTTTTCGTTGTTTTGTTTTAACTGGTCAAGTTATCTGTTAGTCAAATTAAATATTGTTTTGCTTGTGCGGATCGCTGCCCCTAGGAGACCCAGGAATCAATATTGAGTCGTTCCCCCTATACTCGCAATCATCAGTGACCTACCAGTGACCTAACTTCACTCTGGAAACTAAATACCATGACAACGTGCTAGGTAAGTTTACTGCTGACATAACAATGTTAGAGCTGCTCGTCATAAAATGCTTCTAAAATCCTTACACTAACTATTGTATAGGTGAAAGTCGACACGACTTCCTAACATGACTTTCACCTCTTAACTTCGAGGTAAGGCATAACGACATTCTAGAGCAGAGACTGGTTGAAACTGGTCAATGGTTATTATAATCAAAACATTTCGAGTGATGGCTTTCTGGTCCTGGTCCAGGACTAGGGACGATAACTCGTCGAAGACTTTTTGGTGTCGCGGAACTCGTACGAGCGGCTATCGAGGTCCTAGTTGAAGTCGCGTTTGCTAATTGCTCGCCTAGGTCGTGTTTGGAAAACATTTGCAGTGTACGTCCTAGCGCTTCCAGTTATTGCAATTACGGTACGAACTTGATTTAATACTGAGCAGGTCAACGGTGGTCGATCGCCTCAGCGAGTTACGAAAAACGGAAAACAAAGTTGGGGTAGCATGGGTGTATTGCGACCGTAAAGAGGAGAAAGCTCAGGGCCTTACCAATCTGATAGGGAGCGTTCTCAGGCAACCGATCCAGCTAAGAGACAACGTGGCTGAAGATTCGGATGAATTGCATAAACGCTACCGTATTAATCTTTCCCGCCCCGGGGTTTCTGAAACCATAAGAATCTTACATGCTGAGATTAGACGATTTTCTAGAGTATTCGTGGCCGTCGATGCTCTGGAAGAATGCCGCGAGGATGTACACGTGATCGGGGACAAACTAATAGGCGCATTGTGCGGCCGCGTAAATCTGATGATAACGTCGCGCAGAGCCAGAACCAGATACTCCGCACTGAATGAATCTCCGGCACATCTCCTCCACGAATCATCTTCGAGGCCTGCAAATGCAATTTTACCTAGTAATTGGCCTGATAATGAGGTCAAGTTGAGTGATTCTCAGCATTCATGATTCAGAGCCCGACCCTCGCTCTGTGCATGAGCATTTATTTTAAATGGTTTCAACCCTCTGGTGTTACCGTGTCTCACAAGTTTGAAATGAAGCCGGCCTAGCGACTTGAGACATCAACGACTGGCGTTTGTATTCCACCCGAAGACGCTTCCATGATTAGAAGCCGTTAATCTCTCTCCTCCCCACCCACACACACATAATAGGGCATGATATAACACGTGTTATGGAAAGTTGACTGACAAGCAAGGAATATTAGTAAGGGGCATAAAGGACAGGTGGCTTAGGTTTACATGTTTAAGAGGGCAAACCATTATACAAGTTTCTTTTCCAAGAATATTAATCCGCACACGAAAATACTACCGTTTTCTTAATCTAAAAAGATTAACTATACCTAAATACTTAACTAATATATTAAGAAATCGTGTTTTCTCGATGGAATAATCACGCTATTATCGGTGGTTTCTTTTTTAAAGACATATAAAATAAATCCTTAATAAAAAAAAAGGTTAGCACGCTATTTTTAAAAGGTAAATACTTTTATTTACTATTGCTATATTTATAAACGTTATTATTTATAGCTTTAACTTATACCTTATAACGTTATAGTTTTCTTATAGTAGTTAAATATAATATACTTTAAAAATAAAGTATATATAGTTTTATTATTACTATATTTTAATTAACGTTTAAACGACATTAACTAAAAGCATAAAAGCTTTTATTTTTATAATAAAAAATAATACTTTTATAAAGTTTAATGTTTTTATTATAAAATATATTAACCGACTAGATATAGCTAAAAGGTTCCCGTAAGAAATTGTTAAGTGAATAGGTGACACCTTAGTGTGTACTTATTAGGCTGGGTCTATATATACAGGCTATCCCTCCCAACTACCAGTTGAAAGGGATAGGGGCTATGTTGACCAATTTTCTACCTACCTGCTATGTGACTGCGTAGGCTATTCCATTCACTCCGGGACAGACAACCCTGACAGAAATATGCCTCCGCTATATCAGGCTTAAACTCTTGCGCCTTATATAATAAGATATCGCCACCAGGTGACAAATATGCTCTAAAAATAAAAATCGGCGGCAGTTCCTAAGGTTTTCCATAGGTTAATGTCATAGATATTTTAAACCCTAAGAGAATATTATTTTTAAGCTAGTTCGTAAAACGCCCGAAGTATAAAAATTAAGAGGCTAGTAAACTATAGTGGTTAATATATTCGACTTATATATATTTATTATATATATATATAAAGGTACCACTTTATTATACTATACTTAAACTTAGCTTTTTAATAATATAATAAAATATTATTAATTATTATTACTACGACAAGGCTAAGAGCTAGCAAAAGAAAATAAGGGCTTGTAATTAGCGCCTTGTTAAGCATAGGCCTAACCTTGCGTGTACTTATAAAGAGATTTCTCGCGTAGACTTTAGTTTTCCACACACTAGACTTTTATAAAATATAAATATCGCGTTTTTTTCTTCTTTAATTAAACCTTTTTACCTTGTGTTATTACCTTAGATTTAAGTGTGGTAGGTTTATTAGTTGTTTTATTAGGTGTCTTTGCATCCCGATATATTACTAACTTCGCTAGCCACCTTTAACGCTTTAATTTAACCTATTTATAGCTCTACGCGCTTTATTTTTTCATCGGATTTATATTTAACGTGGTTAAACCTCTCGATTAATACCACTTTCCGCTAACATTTTTAACTAAATTTCGCGGCCGTAGAAGGCTAAAAGGCAGACCGACTTAACTAACCTTTTCGACCTCTAGTATATAGTACGGGTCTTCCGGCATCACTTATAATTCGAGAGGAAAATAGCAGTTAATTTCTAATTAATTAGACCAAGTTAGTTATAAAAACTAGCTAAATCAGTTAAACAAACCGAAATTCGGGCTCAAACAACTAAAAGGCAATTGTTTAGCTTGTTTTAGTTGTGTTGAACGCTGGCTACGAGAAGCACACTAAGAGCTGCAATGTGTTAGTTTCCGCCCCTGTATCTTCCATATCGTCCTTCAAACTCATCAATTGCGAGACTGGAGAAGTTGTTCAGGTATTAGATAAGCCTTATGCGGCGCTGAGCTATCTTTGGGGAGCTGATATATCTAGCCCCTGTCTTCTCTGATATACTTCCCCCCAATCAGCCGGAGACGATTAAAGACGCGATTAAAGTTACGAGGACACTTGGATTATAGTACCTCTGGATTAATAGATTTTATATAAACTAAAAAGTTCTTAAAATGGATATTATAAGTAAAGCTAAAGTCTTACGAGCCACCTTATCGCAAGCCACCTATTAATTTTACTACTAATTATATAATAAAGCTTTTTTTTTAGCTAATACCACTTATATTACCTTTTTTTCGATAGTTCTTTATTAATTAGCCTATTATAACCTTAATAAAGTCTTTAACATTTATTATTTTAACCTTAGGTTTTTTTATATTGCCTGCTTTATTAACATATATTTTTTTTAACTTTAGCCGCCGTTTAACCTATTATATATATATTATTTAAATAAATTGTTAATTTAGCGTTAATTTAACTTTTGCTTTAACTTTTTTAACTTTTTTTTAAAGCTTAGCTTTAAAATAATTAACGTGCGCTTATAATAATATAATTTTTAAAGCCTAGCTATTTAAAGCCTTG
Source organism: Xylaria sp. FL1042 (assembly GCA_022495085.1). Taxonomy (NCBI): domain Eukaryota; kingdom Fungi; phylum Ascomycota; class Sordariomycetes; order Xylariales; family Xylariaceae; genus Xylaria; species Xylaria sp. FL1042. Next base: position 7,115 of record MU380355.1, read on the forward strand.
CTAGCTTTTTTTAAAAATAGTTTTTAATAAAAGTTATTAAAAAAAAAATATTTTATAGCAAGCTTTATATTAATTTGCTGCAAATTTTAACTTTTTATAAGCATTTTAATTATTATATTTAATATAATATTTAAAAAATTAAATGTTTTCGGCTATTTAACGCTTAAAAAATTAAATATTAATAATTTTACTATATTTAAATCTTTTAAAATAATATATTTCGACTTTAATAATACTAAATAATCTTGCGGCTATATTTTAATTATTTTTTAAGCTTGTTTTATTATATATATTATAAAAATATTAATTTAAGCTTTATAATAAGCTATTAATATATTTTGTTTTAAAAGTTTAATATTTAAATAAGCTATTAAAATAGCTTTAAGTTATTTATATAGCTTTTTTTTAAATAAACTAAAAATATTAACGTTTAATATTTATATAATATAATTATAATAAAGCTTATAAAATATTAGCTATATTTTATTTTTTATATAAGCGGCTAAAAAGTTATTATATATATAAAAATTATAGCTATTATATATTAAAACTATTTATATGTTGTTAAAAAAAGCTTAAATATATAAAATAAAAATATTTTTAAGCTAATTTAACGCAATAGCTTTACTAGTTTATTTTTTAAGCAAATATTAAAACTGTTAATTTTTAAATAAACTTTAGTTATTATTAAAAAACTATTATTATTAAATATTAACACTTTTAAAAATAATTAATAATAAAAAAGCTATACTTTTAGCTAATATATATTTAAAATAAATAATTTATTTGCTTTTTTTAATATTACGTTTTAAAGCTAGCTAATTAATAGCCTCGCAAATAATTTAATAGCTTTTTTTTATACTTTAGCTAACTTTTATTTTATTAAAATTAAACTAGCAGCATATAAAAATATTAGCAATTTTAAAAGCATTAAATTAATTAAAAAAAATATTAATATTTAATATAATCGCGCTATTAACGCGTTTATAGTTAATAATTTTAACTTTAGTTAAAGTTATATTATTATTTTAAGCTAAAAAATAAATATACTATTACTTTTCTAGCTATTTAAAGTTATTTAAAGCTATTAATATTTATTAAGCTATTTACTTAAAAATAATTATTATAAGTATAAAGCTAAGTCTAGCTTAATTAATAGCTTAAAAAGCTAATTATTTTTTAAAATCTATAAATAATATTTAAAAATATTTATATATATTTTTTTAAGTTAATATTTTAGCTAAATAGTAGCTAATATAAGCTTTAAATATATTTTATTTTTTAATAAACTAGCATTATAATATATTAAATTTAACGTTATATATTATAGCTATTGCGCGTTTTTTATAATTAAATAAAAACATTATAATAAAGTTTAGTTAAAAATAAATAAATTAATAAAAAAAAGAAATTTTATAGTTAAGTAGTTGTTGCGTTATTATATATACGAGAAATTAGGTGGCTGGGAGAAAACGCGTCATTAAAGTGGCTCGCGATGGGGTGGCTCGTGAGACCCTAGCTCTGCTTATACAATAACTCGGAGTTGACCATTATTGCAGCAGCTGGCGAAGACCCCTATTATGGTCTCCCTGGTGTCCGAGCAAGGTATTCCGTTCAACCGCAAGCAGCGCTCCGCACAAGCAAAACAAGTCAAATAAAGCCCTCATAACTGACTTTGACTAACTTAAGCCTTGATTTCGGTGTATTTAACTAACTTGGCTGGTTTTTATACTTGATTTAGCCTAAGTACTTGCTAAACATATAGGTCAAGTAATTTTAAAAGCTATTTCACCTATTTTAGTTAAGTTAAAAAATAAATGGTTAAAAAGCTAAAAATATATTAACTATAAATATCGTATTTTTATAGCTTAAACTATAATATAAAGGTGGTTTAAATAGTATATAAAGGTAAATAATATTAAAAGACCTAAGAGCAAAAAGGTTAAAAGGTTAAGGCTTTCTGCTTTTTGCGGCCGTAAAACCTAGTTAAAAACGTTAGCGCTAAGCTAAAAATAATATTAATCGAGAGGTCTAACCGCGTTAAATATAAATCTAATAAAAAAAAAAGTAAAAAAAAAAAAGCGCGTAAAGCTATAAATAAGTTAAATTAAAGCATTAAAAATAGCTAGCAAAGTTAGTTAATTTTAAGTGTAAAGATAAATAAGCAAAGGCCTAAGGTAAAGGGGCTTAAAAAGATAAAGGTAGGTAAATAAAAGTAATAAAAATAGGTAAATAAAGGTAATAAAGGTAGGTAAATAAAAATAATAAAAATAGGTGAATAAAGGTAATACAGGTAGGTAGATAAAGGTAATAAGGATAGGTGGATAAAGGTAATACAGGTAAGTAAATAAAGGTGATAAGGATAGGTGGATAAAGGTAATACGGGTAGGTAAATAAAGGTGATAAGGATAGGTGGATAAAGGTAATAAAGGTAGGTAAATAAGGGTAATAAGGATAGGTGGATAAAGGTGATAAGGGTAGGTAGATAAGGGTGATAAGGATAAGTGGATAAAGGTGATAAGGGTAGGTAGATAAAAGTGATAAGGATAGGTGGATAAAGGTAATAAGTAGGTAGATAAGGGTAGGTATATAGGGGTAAATAATAGGTTAAAACCTTTTGTTAATATAGCCTTAACCTTTTCTCATTAAAAAACCCCTATAAAAAAATAAAAAAAATATAAGGAATTGCTTAAAATTACTTGCAAGTAATTAGCTTAAATAATAATCGTTTGTTTAGTTTAACAAATAATCCAAATAATTTTTTTTTTTTTATTTTGTTTTGATTGGTCAAGTTACTTGCCAGTCAAGTTAAATATTACTTTGCTTGTGCGGAGCGCTGACCGCAAGGAAAAGTGGGCAACTACTATCTGATGTCAACAATGGAGGATCCCGTTGAACACATTATTAAATCTAAATGGATGACCCGGGCATGGACGTATCAAGAAGGCATTCTATCGCGCAGGCGTTTGATCTTCACTGATGAGCAACTATACCTTGAGTGCAGTGGCATGTGTTGCGACGAGGCACTCAACGTCGATATCTGGATCCTGCATACGCAAAATCAGCAGAGATTCAGATCTAAATACTGCAACGGAAACGAAATCTGTTTATTCCCACGCTAATTAGGATGAAAAGGGTGGGAGGTGGTTGAGCGACTAAGAGACTATACAAAAAGATCCCTCACAAAGGGCTCAGACATAATACTGAACGGCTTTCAAGGTATCTTGAGAGGCCCCGAGAGAGGTCCACAGGGGATCAAGCACTTATATGGGGTTCCAATCCTATCACGTGCTCCTAAGCCAACTACCGTGGGATATCCCAAAATCAACACCAAGCTATGTCACGAGATCTATGCTGCGTTACAGTGGTCCCCTACAGTGGGATTCTGTCTCGGCTTATGTTGGGATGTCCAATATTTATCTACCCAGAGAGAAGGCTTCCCAAGCTGGTCCTGGACAGGATGGCATGGGATGGTCGTGTGGGCATTCCGGGAATCTAATTGGTCACTGATTCAAGGCAATACAGAAATTATGATATGGGTTCAGCTTCAAGATGGTAATATCCTGACTTGGGAGAGATACTACCAAAAATACGGCACCAACAAGCTTGAGATTATGCCCACCCTTCACATTGCCACACGGGTAATCCCACTTGAACTTTGGAAAAAGCATGAACATTTGAGGTTCCAGCTAGAAACGATACATGGGAAGAGATTCTATTAGCGTTTCAGCTTGAAGTCAAATAATTCGAATTCTAAAGCTAGAAACTGGATGGCCTTCCAACTAGCGCAGGAGTACGAGAGCGGCCTCTTCGTTTTGGTCGTGTACGAAACAGAATGATCTCTGGGAGACACCAACCGGATTGGGACGAACTTGAACTGACAGCGGATATCACACTCCTCCTCCAGAATTAAAAACGGAGTACAGAAGGTTCCGTCTCACTTGAACGTAGTTTATAACCCTTTTGTTGTCCTTAAAAGGCTCAGAAAAAGACACGGTCTCACTCTAATATTATATTGGAGGATGGCAACTGGTTCTATGCTCTTGTTATACAGAAGGGCTTCGCGAACCTAGGTCGTATGGGTCGAACTCGACGTATTTGACGCCCAGTGAGACAAATCCTGGAGGCCATCCACATGACTCAGTCTAATATACAACTAAGCCTGAAGTAAAGTTATTGGTACTTTCTGTTGTTGTGTGCCAAACTCTTCAACAACAGGGCTTAGATCTCTAAGACGTATCTTCCGTCGTCCTGAGTTTCTTTGATGGCAATAATGCAGTAGTGATCATACAACCGAGTGTGATCCCACCAGCGAGGTATAGCACCGCATTTATATTCCCGCCCCTAGACTGGTCACTATCATCCGTTGAAGAAGCATAAAGCTTCTGGGCTATAAGAGGACTAACAATTCCGAACAGCCGTCCCCAGAAACTCGCAATGCCACAGGCACCACCTCGTACCGATGCAGGAAAGGCCTCTGGTGTCCATCCATAGAGGACGGCGTTAAACATACTCTGAAAGAAGTATTCCAACGTGAACAGACCCAAGTTCTTTGGCACGCTGTCGACCGTCGCAAATAGGAATATCGAGGCACCCATCAATCCTGAGGATAGGGTCATAGTCCACTTCCTTCCGATAGAGGGGATGCGGTACATGAAGGCGCCGAGGAGGACACCAATTATTCCCGGGGCATATGTATAGATGTATGAAGCATAAGTGAATTGCAGAGATTTAGAGGCGGAGCCATTCTTGAGAGCGAGGATCTGAGGAAGATACGTGCCTGAAGGTTGTGAGCGAGTACTAATATGAGGCGGGGATGGAAATGAAACCACGCTTACCTGCGACCGTAAACCCCCAAAAGTCTAAGATATAAGTCAACCACACCAATAACGTCAGTTTCACCATCTGCCATCCCTCGAACAATACTTTATATTTATTCACGGCGTAGAATACCTTCTGTGTTCGAGAAAGCACCATCTGCTTCGCACTTATATCACCAGTTGACGATACCCCTATTGAGGCATCTTCCCCAGTTAATCGCTGGAAATCAGCCAACGTCAGACTACACGGCCGCCCATTCTTCTTCGCTATATAGTGAATTACTTCGATGGCTTCCGCATCCCGATCCTTGTATATGAGGAATTTCGGAGACTCTTTCAGACGAAAGAAAACGGCGCGTAGGAAGAACACTAATAAAGTGAGACTACTTAGCGTGTAGAGGAAGTATCGCCACCCCATGTTTGACTCGCGCGAGCAACAGGGTGAGCCCGGCTCAAGACCCTTCTTGAAGCAAGAAGGCAATGGATTGGGTTCGGAGAAATTAGGGGAACATGATCGTGTCGGGATGAAGCCGAAGGCGATAGCGCTGCAGAGGACGACGCCAATGGGCTGAAAGATCGACATAATGGCGAGTAGGAATCGCATGTTCTAGGACGAAGTTAGCGACATTTTCCTATACACTACTCATTTTATATATGCAGTATCTACCTGAGGAATGAACTCTAGCATGATGGTGGTGTCGATGGGTATGTTCCCACCGACACCAAACCCAACGAAGGCCGTCAAGACTAAAAATATCGTATAATTCTCCGAGGCACCTAGGCCTAGCCCGAACGCGGACGAAAGCAAGACGGTGAGATTGAAGGCCCATCGACGTCCTATAATCAACTTATCAGCAGCACGCAACATCGCTATGTAACCTGTATTAGATTTCACAAACCAATTACATCCGTCAAGACACCCCAGAAAAAGGCACCAGCTGTGAGTCCAGCGCTGAAACCAACAGAGATGTTTCCCGTCTGGCCACTTCCAAACCCGAACTCTTGTTGAAGTGGGCTCAGGGCCAGTCCAAATGCTTGCGCCCAAAGGAGGTCGATCAGATATCCGAACCCGCAGAGTCCCCAGACGGACCACTGATACCAGCCCATTCCCATGGTATCAATCTCGCGACTGATCAGGATGCATTTTTTCTCGTATAACGTCAAGTTGGAAAGATCGTTAGGGCCAATATCTTGGGCAACACCAGTTTCATCCGGAAAACTAGGCTCGACCGCCTCCAACGAGCCCCCCCGGGGGCTATTTTTACTCATTGCTACGGCGCAAGTCGTTGCATCCAGGGAGATCCCAGAGTTGGAAGATTTGGCAATAAAATATGATAGCAATGTAAACCGACGCGGGGTTTTCGGGAGAAATATCGAATTATATACAGCCGTGTGTAATGCATGTCGTAGCGCCACGCATGCAAAGGGTGATTTCGGAGCGATTACCGAGGAATCATAGTCGTCACGACTCAATGGGGCGACCTAGGATCTAGCCGGTAGATCTTGTCGTGAGATCTGGTGTAGCTAGTTGTAGCTAGGCCGAGCCGCATCGTCAATCACTAGCTGAGGTTTAGGGAATATAGTATATTTTAAGGCAAATCGGGGGCGTCATGACTTTGATGATTTCGGCTGCTGAATTGAGTTTTACTATGCTGAATAGTGCTATGAACAAAGAAGCGATCTGTTTACGGCTTAGTGATAGGTACTAAAGGAGCTGTAATCTTTGTACGACAACGAAATTTTAACACACTGTGTAAAATAACTCGATCTTGACAATATATATACTATTTTGATCTAGTAACAGGCCTAGGTTCCCATGGGTGATCTCACCAAGTACCTGCATTTACATAATAGTTTAGCATAGCTGATATTTCGTTGGGGGCTATTATTTGTTTAATAGAATGTTGAAATTTCTAATCGGAATCATTTGAAGAAGCACGATATATTAATCCTAAGCCATTTTAGTCCCTATCATCTACTAAGTCAAGGTTTTAAAGGAAACATCAGTTATAATATGTATTGAAGTGAACCCCATGAGCTAATTAGCGCCCATCCGGGGCAACATGCCTTTGATTAATAGGCTAATCCTACACTTTTTAAGGCCTTTGAGCTCAGAATTTAAGTGTTTTCAATGGGGGTTCTCGTGATCACATAAGAATAAGTCAATTCTGGTATAGAATAAAAAAACGTGATCTCTTCTTGCCTATCCCCTTCTCTCAAGGTAGTAGCCCTACTATTTACCCCCCGAAACCTTAGCCTAGCCACAACGTGGCTGACTGAGTCATCCCTATATACTTAAGTACTCATTCACACCACTTCAATATATTGTCGCAGATAAGACAACGTTTGCGACTTCATCAAGCCCTTTATACTGATATGTAATAACTCTAAGAGGCAGCGATGCATGCACGCAGTTCACAAGTGTAAGTTCGTAGAAAGTTTAGTTAATTTAATCACGTGTTAAGGAGAGAGAAAAAGCTTGTTATGTGAAACTAGACAGTTTTCGTTTTTGTGGTGTATCTAAAGGCAATACAGTGTGAAAGGATCAAGATGCGAGTTAGTATACTAAGCTGGCTGTTCCTGGATGACTCCAGCTCGCCGTTCAGTAGCCGAACATTTCTAATGATCCATCTCTTCCCTAGTTGACAATCCAAGCTCGTCAAATATTAAGTTCAATTATTGGTTGATTCAACCAGACTCTCCCGTAGCTCTAGTCGCGAGCATGTGAGCGAAAGTGTCAGGGTTTTCCGTCCCGGAGTGAATGGAATAGCCTACGTAGTCACATAGCAGGTAGGTAGAGGGGGCCAGTAGCCATAGGGTGTATTGGTCAACATAGCCCCTATCCCTTTCAACTGCTAGTTGGGAGGGATAGCCTGTATATATAGACCCAGCCTGATAGGTACACACTAGGGTATCACCTATTCACCTGACAGAAAGAATCATTGAGCTAGTTGCCACCGGCTTGAGCGTCTATGGCAGCCTGGATGATGTCGCCACCAGTAGCATCATCGCGTAGTCCTGCTGCGAGGAGCAACTCGTCTCGATCATGGCCGTTGAGATAGGCCATGGCCTCTCGGATCACCCGTTCCTTGTGGTCGTCCACACTTTGAATGTTGTTGTTGGCAGAGTTCCTAGGCTTGTTGCCACGATAGTCGATCGCGGTTTGCACTACAACACTTGAAGTCAGTTGTCTATTCTAGAGTGATCTGTAGGTGTTTCAGAGACTTTGTGAACCTCTAGGACGTAGTCGTGGCTTGAGATGGGCTTTATAGACTCATGAACACTAAACAAGAAGAAAGTTAATCCGAGGACTACTTACAGATCTCCCCCGCCGTGGCGGAGTCTCGGAGCGCGGCTCGAACTAGAAGCTCGTCTTTCTTGGCTGGGCGAATTGCCTGCATCTTCTCTTGAAGCAAAGTCGTTCGGCGAACAACTTCGGCGTAATGGTTACGACGTGCTTGTTGAACCATTGTTGATTCCGGTAGCTAATTTCTAATATCAGTGGGAGAATCATAGGTAATATTTGGGATGATGAATACTTTTTTGTTGCGCAAAGAGCCTAGACTAACAGTCTCAACAATCTTTGCTACAAGAATGAGCGATGCTTTTGAGATATAAGTATAGGACTTGCAGGTATTGCTTACTTTAGCTCGTAGTTTGTCTGAAGCTATTCAGGATCAAGCTTGGAGCAAGTGAGAGATATTAGCTATTGGCGATCGCTGGATGGGATGATATCTGAGTAGATGAAGCCAATGGTGATAAGGTAAATACAATGCAATGGTAGCGTAGAAGCTGAAAACAGGCGAGTATATTTACAGCTAAGCATTCCACGCTTCTGTTACGTGAATGTGTTTCAGAACCCAATTGAATGCAACAAACATTAGCAAACATGGGCAAACACAGGGCACAACGCCATCAGGGTTGGAAACTGAGAGATAATGTGTGGGAGCGAGGGCAATAAGCGAATTAACTCCTAAGCATAAACAAGGTTAGTACTAACGTATCCTACGTTTATAGTTGTCGATCCAGAATGAATTTTTATAAATAGTGAAGGATGTTAATTATTTGATAAGACTAGTGGGAGTATAGAATGAAGTGAAGGGAATGGCACTGTTAATTCATAGATTCCTTCACAACCCGGGTCACCCAGTGAAACATACATGTACCAGTAGTAGTTTGTACACAAGTAGATACTTGGAAGATTTAATCTAAGAATTTATACTTGCAATATATGGATTGATTTGAACCTTTAGATATTGTTGTTTTTTAGTTAAGTTAAGCACCATTACATAATCAATAATATGGATTAGAATATATGTAAGCATTGGCATCTATGCAGCAAATTTACAATTTAGAAAGTGGAGCTTTTCAGGTTTATCTTCATCGTATTCATACTCATCGTTTGCAGCTAGGAGCAGATGAAAATTATAGCCCTGTCTGGAATTCCCTATCCTTATACTTGTCCCAAGTAGACCATTTCCATTCCCTTTGTAGTTAACTACAGTAGCATGCACCCAGCCTACCATGTCTGATCATAGCCCGCCAATTCAACCTCTTTATGGTAACGGTTCGTATGTGTTGTGCGCCTTTCGGTTCGAGAACAAGAAGTAGATGAGCATGCCGATGATGGGGAATAGGAAGACGATAAGGCACCAAAGCAATTTATTGGTGGCAGGTCGGTTGGACTTCAGGACCTCAACTGTTGTTGTCGTTAGCATAGCGATGATATGATAAGGAAACTCGACAGTCAAGACGAACCAAAGACAATCAGATCTAAGATCAGGACAATGAAGCCAGCGATTCCACCTCCAGCTCCATATTGCCATGGGGTAGAGCTTGTGGTGATGACAGGTTCGTCAGCGAGGGGAGCTGCGAAGGCCCAGGCAACCAGGCAGAGCTGGAGGAAGAGATAGTAGACGTTATGAAGCATTGTTTGATTGTATTCGCCGGTCTCCCACAGGATGAAGATGGTATGTGAAGTCTTCGACGATGATTGGGGAACTTAGAATGCTAGGAATTATAGAAACGATGTGTGGAAGGAGGAATATGGTTGCCTAGATCTGACGGTAGTAAATCAACGGTAAACATAAGCGCTCTCAGCTTCGAGATGATGTCATTGATTTTGGCGTTAGCTTATGTTATTGCTTTCGTCTACATAAAGTAGGTACATAGGTACATAGGTACTCCGTATACATGGGGCACATTCACTCGACCCAGTTTTACCCGTGGCCCACTTCTCCACAAACAGTGCGCACGGTCCATCCTAGAGCCAGGTCCTAAAACAGGCACGAAACTGAAAAGAGTACATACCTAGTCTAGATAGCTGGTACTGTTATGGAGATCTAACCCGGGAAGCTTTAAAGTTGCATCAATTATTTGCTAGGCTGTGTCGTGAACGCAGTAGAAATCCCCTAGTGCCACTCTACCGACTTACCTAGCAAAAAACCCAAAGAAAAAGATCTTTCTATATTTGTACTAGTGCATGGCATCTATGATTAACAACCCAAGATGGCAGTGGGAGACTGTATGATCTAGACTATGCGTAGACTCAGGTGAAACTGTGACTAGCTTAGCTATGAATATGTCGCGTCACGGAGTTGACTCTATAGTTGCTTCCTCCTCATTGTTAATTGGAGATAACTCTCTAACACTGTCCCAAAACACTCATCAGGTACAGATAAGATCATGACTACCATCATGGAAGCACATCCAGGCGATAAGCACGAGATCCCCAAGTACGAAGCTCACGAGTCGACTACGTCATTGAAGGAGCGGATCAAGAAGCATTATGAGATTGCTTCTGACTACTACTATTCTCTCTGGTACGAGACCATCGTGATCAATCTATCTACTATCGCTTCCGGAGCTTACCGCTAAGATATCGCCGTCTTAGGGGCCAGCATATTCATCATGGCTATTTCAAATCGCCCACAGAGACCAAAGAGGAAGCCCAGGTCAATCTCATCAAATACCTCCTAGAAATCTCAGGTCTTCCCAAAGGGGCCAATGTACTCGACGTCGGGTGCGGCATCGGCGGCACCTCGCGCTACCTCGCCAAAGAACACGCGTGCAGCGTGACGGGCATCACCATCAGCGGACGCCAGGTCGAGATCGCAAAGAAACTAACCCGAGACGAGGCCTCAGCCAACAACGCCAATACGACCGCAGACGCCGCGGACGTCTATCCATCGGGAGGCAATTGCCGCTTCGTCGAGCTCGACGCCGAGAAGATGCTGCAATACTTCTCCACCGACGGCAAGCCCACGGCGCATTTCGACGCCGTCTGGATCTCCGAGGCCCTGTCTCACTTCCCCGACAAGCCTCTTTTTTTCCGCTCTGTGTCTGAATTACTGGTGCCTGGCAAGTCTTCGCGTCTTGTTATTGCCGACTGGTTCAAGGCGCCGCAGCTCTCGCCGGAGCAGGAAAAGGAGGATATCCAGCCCATTGAGGACGGGATGCTACTCCCGCGGCTCTGCACGGTTGACGAGTATGTCGAGATGGCCCGAAACGCCGGTCTCGAAGTCCGTCAGAGCCCAATTGATATTAGTAACGACGTCGCTAAGACTTGGTATGTAGTTTTCCTTACTATGTTCTCGCTGCCCGGCTCTCTGGCGCATGGTTGCTGATTGTAGTTAGGGATATTTCTTGGGCCTTGGTCTCCTCTCCGTCACTTTGGATGTTTGCTATTTCGCAGGGACGAGACGGGCTCGCGTTCCTCCAGGCTTTCCGGGCGATGCGGCGGGGTTACGCTAATGGCACTTTTCGGTACGCGATCATGTGCTTCGAGAAAGCATAGTGATCACCTTGCTTGTATCTAGTGAACTGCCTGAGGTAATAATTTTTTCTCGTACTCTTCTGTAATAGAGATATAGAAATGCATGCTACTTAAGCTATGTATAACTTGCGACAAATTTTGTATTCACTCGTGCGCTAGTTACAGCTTTTCCCACAAGATCCTCCTTGGGTCCCAAGTGGCTTATATATGTTGAACTAGGAATATCTTGCGGTCTCCTAGACTATAATGTTTGTATGGCTTGCTCTTGTGGCTTGCTCAAGATGCGGTGCTGATGCCTTACCAGGCTTGTGTAAAGGGTATAAGGAACGGCTGCCTGTCAGAATCATTCGTGCTAGCATCATTAGCTTTTGCGCTGCCCCGGGTTGTTCTACCTATCTACGCTGTTAGATGACAGTTGGTAGATGGCTTGGCACTTAAATGGCATCTTTCCTACAAGCTAGAAGATTCGCTTATTGTGATTAGAGGTGGTAGGGCGGGGTGCTTTCTAAAGATGTAGATGGCCAATAGGCTAGTTAGTAACTTAACACGCTGACGTAAATCTTGGGAATTGCACGCGACCTTGCCTATTGTCTCTTGGAGATGCGAAGGAGGTTACGGTATTGGAGACCCCTCCTCCTATTATATCATTCGATGTCAGACTACCTTACACGGTGGAGGACGACTTATGAGTCGAACGAATATCGCAGATACCCTGCAAAACAGGACACAAGAATTAAGATTACTAATGTACCGTCTAATATATAAGAAGACAGTAGCGTAAATATCAGCATATGAACTGATACCGAAGTACAGTTGGAGGTGGCCGCCATAGTGAAACGGAAACTAATAGTTACACCAGACAAATAATGATAAAACTAATAGGATTTACAGCACTTCTGCAACGAGGCGCGATCAGTTTTACACTGGGAATTTATGTTCGGGTGCTTTATTCATATGTTTATCTATATATACTCGCTTGGGGCTAATTGGTATTCGCAATTATGACGAGAGCATGACTAAGGCAAGTTACTGCCTCCTTCACACCTCTTATGGGCTTACCGAGCACCCGTGTTCAGCGGGCTCTTAGGGTCAAAGACATCGGTCGTGATGAGGTCGGGATACTTCACGTCGCCCTGCTTGAGCGCTTCCTCCATGACCTCCATTATCACAATACTCTCAGACAGGGGCAGAGTCGAGCTCTCCTTCTTGCCGTCTCGCAGACACCTGGCGACCTCGTCGGCCTCCCAGAACATGCCCATGCCGAAGCGGCGCTCCCTGTCCACAGGGATGGGGCAGTCGACGACCTCGACCTGTCCGTCGGCGTCCTTCTTAACGATCTTGTATTGCGTGGGCCGGTAGGCGGGGCCCATGACCTGGATCTCGCCGAGAGTGCCCTGGATCTTGATCGCAGGGCCACCGCTGTTCTTCCCGTCCGTGTTGGTAGGGATGCGCAGGGACGTCAGCGCGATACCAGTGGTCTTGTGGGCTGGGAACGAAACAAGGACGCTCGTCGACTCGTCCGCGCCAGTCTTGTATTGCTGGATCGCGGCCAGGGTCTTGGGAGCCTCCTTCTCCGCCTCAGGCTGCAGGTGGTAGAGAATTTGGAATAGCCATGTGAGAGAGTAGATACCCAGGTCCAGCAACGCGCCACCCGCGAGGTCGATATTGACCATGCGGTGCTCGTCGGGGAAGGTCAGGGAGCCCTCAGGACCGTCGTTGCCAACGGAGTTATCGGCTATAGTGATGCAATTAGTACAGAGAGTCTAGCTACCCATGCTATAGCTCCGGGAGAATGAATAAAGCTCATATCACATGAGAGAGAGAGAGAGAAAGAGAGAGAGAGCCGCTCACCAATAACTCGGTAAACAGTGCCAATGGCACCCGACTTGACCAATTCCCTGATCTTAATGCTAAGGGGGAAATATCTGGTCCACACAGCCTCCATGAGGAAGAGGTTCTTCGCCTTGGCGGTCTCGACCAGCTTCTTGGCCTGCGACGCGGTGACGGTGAAGGCCTTCTCGCACAGCACGTTCTTGCCGGCCTGCAGGGCCAGCATGGTGTTCTGGAAGTGGTGGCTGTGCGGGGTGGCGACGTAGACGCAGTCCACGTCCGGGTCGTTGACGAGCTCGTCGTACGACCCGTAGAGCTTGACGCCCTCGGGCGCCAGGTTCACCTTCTCGAGGAAGCCGGCTGCGCTGTCCCTAGAGCGCGATGAGGCCACGGCCACAACCTTGTGTGCGACGTCGCTGACGTCACGGGTCGCGGGGTTGCACAGGAGGTCTCTGACGAACACTGCGGCGCGGCCTGTGTGAGCGAGCGTGATCCTCTCATGATGGTCTATCGTGTCCGTACTCACTCTGCGCGATGAACCCCGTGGCCATGATACCCCACCGGACGGTGTACGGTGATTGCGCCATTGTGAATTTCTTGGGGGTTGACTGGGTGCAATTGGTTTCTAACTTGACGGTCAAGAATATTGAGTAACTTAGGTGGTACAGGGCAGTTCTTCAACAGAAAGATGTGGTCGTAAAGGTCTAGTTATTGCTGACCTGACGGTATACCTATAATGAGAAGGCGGGGTAGATGCTATCTACCTACCTCCCATATAGACTACGTGTGCTAATTACCCAGGTGAACGGTAGGTGTTTAGAGGTACCAATCTAGATTCTCTTACGGATATATGATATCCTATTACAGTATATCCATCTAAACTACTACTTAGTACCTACTAGCGGGACAAATTGGCCCCAGAAACTAAGGAAAACATAACCTCTTTGTCTCTAGAAGCTTACTGTTTACAGGCCAACCTAGCTGTATTAATAGCCATTATTAGTAATCGTTCAATGAATTGAAAGGATCAAGAATTAGCTAGGTCTTATGGTTTGGACCCGTCCTCCCATTTTAGCTGCAATCTTCGTGATGAGGGGTTGAAATATGGAGTATCTACAAGTACTAGTGTACCTCTGTACATAGTATCTAAAGCCCCTCTTGATGTCATGGGTTAATACGACACCCCTGCAGTAACTATGCATAAATCAGATTACCTGTCTTGGCGCCTCATGATTTGAGGTGTTTATTGGGATGAAACGAGTCCATGAAATAGGCCGAGAGTAACGTCTCTTTTATGTCTAGAGTCGAGTCAGATAGACCCGGTATCGGCAGCGCTCCCTTGGTTTAATCAATATTCTACCTACCGATCTACCATGGTATAGCTTCGGGTGTGTACCTAGTGTAGTTAAGATATCCATTGACGTGGGGGAACTGGGGGTCACGGATCTCTCCGCTTGGAGGGGTTGTTAAGCGAGAACGGCAGAGAGTTACGATCTGTAAGCCCTACGGTATCAAAAGTGGTGATCTCAAACCAAGGGAGGGAACCTTCACGGTGATTCAGGTTCGTCCGCATAAATACGGCTAGCCAGATGAGCGAAAGTGAAAGAGTTGAAATTCGCGATCGCTTTTGCAACATTGACGTCCTAATATTACAAAAGACACGCAAAGAATACGAGCCATACTACGTTGGCCGAGTCCTCTCACTACGTTGGCCAGAAACCCACTTAGCCGCATGTTAGTGCAGCCACCCGACAAGAAGTCATTTCACTCTATGTAGATACATCAACTATACCAGGTATATGTATTAAAGCTGTTTAAATTGGCTAACTTATTTTCGATTTATTTAGTGTTGCGAAACAAAGTAGTTAATAGTTGTACAAGCTATTTCGAAAGGTATACGCACCTGCGCACGGCCGCTACAATCCGAAGAGCTAACTCGCGAGTGTTTTTTTTTTTTTTTTTTTTTTACCTACCTGGTTATAGCTAATTCGTTAAAAGCTTCGAGAGAAATAAAAAAATGCTTTAATAAATATACTTATTAAAGGTGCTACAAAAGATGAAAAATGCCCTTAGGTAGTGGCTGAACTAGCATGCAGCTAAGTGGGTTTCTGGCCAACGTAGTGAAGAGACTCGGCCAACGTAGGATGGCTCAAGAATACGAGGGTTCCTTTTACATATATAGACACATGTGATAAACAAATACTTTCCGATTAGCTCATATACTCATTGATGCATTTCTCGATTGGAGCAAGCCCTACCTACGTATACCTTGTTGTATGTGGTAATGATTGTGGTGACACAATGAACCTAGATAACCACTCCTCTCGTGACAGCGATGTAGTCGTTCTATAAACCACAAGACTTGAACATGAACATGGCTATGCCAAGACTTCTATACGGCACAGCGTGGAAGAAAGAGGCCACAGGCGACTTGGTCTTCAAGGCACTGAAGGCAGGGTTCCGAGGTGTCGACACAGCGGCTCAACCTCGTCACTACAATGAGGCCCTTGTTGGCGCTGGCATTAAAGAGGCCATCTCCAAGGGCATTGTGAAACGAGAAGATCTTTTCGTACGTAACCTACCTATTGCTACTCTATCCAGTCTGAGCCAAGAGATGTGCTAACATTTTCTCAGATCCAGACGAAATTCACGCCCGTCAGCGGACAGGACATCCACAATATGCCCTACGATCCAAAGGCACCCCTGGAGGAACAGGTGCACGCCTCTGTGGCCTCGTCACTTGCGAATTTCACATTTGATGACTCAGTCAGTGCGTATATCGACAGCCTTGTGTTGCACTCGCCGCCATCTCGTCATTTCTCAGACCTGCTCAAGGTCTGGAAGGCCTTGGAGACCTATGTGCCACATCGCATCAGACAGCTTGGGATTTCCAACACGGACTTACAAGTCGTTCGTGGACTCTGCACCAGCCCCGATGTCAGCGTCCGTCCAGCAGTGGTGCAGAATCGCTTCTACCCCGCTACCCGATGGGAGGTCGATCTGCGAGCATACTGTCGCACCCAGCGCATCGCGTTCCAGACGTTCTGGACCTTGAGCGGAAACCCTGAACTTCTACGCAGCGCCCCCGTACAGAAGCTAGCCGAGAGTGCGTCTATCAGCCCACCGGTCGCCTTGTACGCCCTCGTGCTGGGTCTCGAGGGAACCACCATATTAGACGGTACGCAGAGCGAGGCGCATATGGCCGAGGACCTTAAGGTGAGCGAAATTGTGGATGGTTTCGCGCAGAGCGAGGGTGGACGAGCTAGCTGGGTGGCATGTCTCGAAGCATTCAAGGCCACGATCGGAGAATCGGAGTAGTTATCTTCAATACTACTGTGGCACGGTGAGATTCAGACTCGCACAAACATCTGACAACCTGTAATCAAGGAAAATCACTCTGTAGAGGGCTGCTTGTAGTGTTCCACGAATGGTGACCTTTTAAAAAAAAAAGCTCACTTACCAATATTCATCACTTGGACTTATGAGAATTTTAGAGTTTTATAATGTTAACTTATCACAAGAGTGATCTGATCTTCTTCCGATTTTTTAATTCTTTTTCTTGTTCGTTTTCTTTTTCTCATAATTTTTTAAATCAATTTTATGCCATAGTATACTCTCATCTCATAAGTTTAAAGATAGAGTTATTTGAGCCATCTTCAAGTACACTAAGAGAAGAGGCATTAACGTCATGCTGTGGCACACCAATAAGAGATCCACCTCCACAAAAAAAGTCCACCCCTCATCAACCCGACATACACAATGCAGTGAGCGAGCGAACTTAATCGGTTCCCCTCGCACACAAATCCAATAGGCACCGCCGTCATCATACCACAGGGATCACATTTTACGGCTCACCCATTCGTGGGCATTTACGGGTGCTCGAACATTCCGTCTTAGCACAGCGGTGTGTGTGTGTGTGCGTGTGTGTCTCGTTTCTAGATAGATAGAACGACACCCGTGGAGCCAAGCTGCCAAGCCAAGGACCCCAGCGCAAGACCGCGAGCAAGCACACCAGCACACTACCACTCACTACGCTAGGGAGGATCACAAAAAAAAAAAAAAAAAAAAAAAACCACAGTCAATCCCGGGCTCCTGGGACGACAGAGGTCTCTAGAGGTGTGGTTGCGCGACCGCTATCTGAGACGACGCGCGGACAGGCGACTCCGGCGCTTCAGCGAATAGGACGTACCGCTACCTGGCTGATCTGACGACGCAAGCGAGCACACACGCTTCGACCTCCATTTGATCGAAACCTGGGAATTTGGAGTTCTGGTGTCGCCCACCTTGCCCACTAAGCAAGCAGCAAGCAGAGCTCTGTCTATCCATAACCAGCCGGTCAAACAGTCGGTCGTTCGATCAAGCTAGGTTAGGTATTTGCGTGCGCATTTCTATCACACAGGCCCTTTTTTTAATTTCATTTTAATCCCTGAACTTCGGTGCTATTGGTGCTGGTGCTGCTGTTGTCGCTGCCCAGTCCGGTAGGAGGAGAGAAACTTGCTGTCAAAGATATATGCTGCCTGGCCCTACGCCCCGGAGTGGGATTCGGAGGATGGAATAGCCGGGGAAATTGCTACTTTCCATCTTTGTGCCCTGGTTATACAAGACGGGGCCGGCCTGTTTCTTAAAGAATTTTTACCAACTTTACGCGGGGGAACACGGGAATTTTGCGAGAGAGGGACAGAAAAGCAACCTTATCTCGACCGTACCAAAACGCTGTGACGACGGTTTACCTCTACGTGGCTCCCTCCTTAACCTACCTGTGAGGGGCGATACAAAGTGAGATTTCTGACTCCTGCCAACGGTGACACAGTTTCAGAGACACATTCGCCCAGAAAAAAATTTACACCTGTGCCGCAGCCCAGCCCGTACCGGTAAGCAATCGACGAGGGGAAGAGGGGGGTGCGAGGTAAGCAAGCAAGAAAGACTCGGTGTGAGCGTCAAGTCGCATCCAAGTGTACGTGTGCCGCAGAATCCGGTTTCTAAGCGAACAACAACAGGAACAGGCCGCGTGGGACCTCCCAATCCCGAGGGAACCAGCCAGTCAGCCCGAGGGCTAGGTAGGATTTCTGGTTCTTCGGCCGGTTCTACTGGCTTCCTTCCCGCTAGATAGGCCAAAAAACCGTACGACGGATGGACAGACAATACACAGAAAACATGTCGTGCCCCACAGGTTCGCATGATGGCACGGGTAGGGCCGAAGCGAAGGCAGGAGAACCGTCGCCCCCTCCTGCTGCTACTGTCACTGCTGCTACCATCAGCAGGAGAAGTAGCAGCACAAACCCAAATTCCGTCCGCGAAGCCGCGGCACGGTCCCCCGAGGCGTACGAGGACGAGCACGTGCACAGCGTGTACGAGTCGATCGCGAGCCACTTCAGCTCCACGCGGTACAAGCCGTGGCCGTTCATCGCGTCGTTCCTGCGGTCGCGCGTGGCGCCTGGGTCCGTGGGCCTCGACGTGGGCTGCGGCAACGGCAAGTACCTAGGTGTGCGGGAGGGCGGCGACGTGCACATGATAGGGTCCGACCGGAGCCCCTCGCTCGTGGGCATCGCGCGCGGGCGAGGCTTCGCGGACGTCGCCGTCGCCGACGGGCTCGCCCTCCCCTTCCGCCCCGGCTGCGCCGACTTCGTGCTCTGCATCGCCGTCATCCACCACATGTCGACGCGCGAGCGGCGCGTCGACGCCCTGCGGAAGCTCCTCGCGTGCGCGAGGCGCGAGGGCGGGCAGGTGCTCGTGTACGTGTGGGCGCTGGAGCAGAGCTCGAGCCGGCGGGGCTGGGACGAGACCTCGGCGCAGGATCAGCTCGTGCCCTGGGTCATGAAGGCCAACCAGAACAAGAAGCTGGGGAAAGGTGGAGGAGACGGAGAAGAGGTTGCCGCCGACGCGACCTATGAGAGATTCTATCACCTCTACCGCGAGGGCGAGCTCGAGGAGGATATGCGCGCGGCCGGGGGAAGGGTCGTGGAAAGCGGGTATGAGCGTGATAATTGGTGGGTGATAGGGGCACGCGGAGACGAGGAGGAGCAGGTAAGTAGTGTAAGTAATGTAAAGTCGTGACTTGACTGGTATACGACGTCGGATTCTTTACGGGGGCGCCAATATATTGTCTACGACCCGACCAGGGCAGGCATTGTACCAAGAATGCGTTGTAGATCGTCCCAGATCCTACATGCGCAAGTTTAGGCAGTCACGCAGGAAACTAAGCAAAACAACAAAAAAGACAAAAAAAAAAAAAATAGATGGGCAAATTTAATAGACAAAATAGAAAGAGACAAAAATTAAACAAAATAGAAGGCTGTGTGTTTCGTAGAAAAGAAAAGGAACATGTGGTTATAATATCGAGTCGGCGAATTTGTTTGTTTCCTTGACTGATCGACCATATTAATGTACATACATACTTTCTTTCTCCTTGCCGTTTTCCTCACTTCTGTGGTTTGCATTGCGTTCTGTAACGACACACCCCCCTCACATGAGTAAAAAAGTAAATAACCAGACATGACTTTCCCGACCAAGCTCATTACGCTTAAGCAAGAGACAGACGCCTTAAGTCTATGGCGAAGACAAAAACCCGAAAATCGAGCAGAAGAAAATAAAAGAATTGTAAGTAGAGCAAAAGAAAAGAAAGGAAACCAGCAAACGGGAAGAAAGAAAGAAAAGAAGGGCCAAGCATGATCTTGGACTCATCAAACTAGCTCCCGTGGTTTCCCCAATAATTTCACTCAGATAAGGTTTTTTTTTTTTGGTTTTTTTTCTCCGGAATCCCTGACAATGCGATGCAATGTGATTGATGATGGGATGCAAGGAGGGTACAGGTAGGTAGGCAAGTTAAATAAACAACCACATTGCCGGGCATTCCTTCGATGCCTGATAGACGCCTAAGAAAATAAAGAAGAATAGGAAGAGGAAAAAAAATCACAAGCCACCCCCCTTGCCCTCAGCTCCCTGCATGGACCCCCAATCCAAAATTTCCCCCCTCCCAACTACCGACCCGCCCCCTGGACTCCTGGATTTAGAAATAAAAAAGGGTCGAAAATTGAATTATGTAATGACTTGGTTTCTGTTGCTTTTTCCTGTTTTTTCTCCTAGGATCTGTCGTTGATATCTGCAGCCTGCATATCTTGTCGTGCGAATGGGGTTTTCGTGCAGGTGACTCGCAATGACCTGAAACATGGATCGAGGATGAAAAACAAGAATTGCAGCATAGCCTAAAAACGAGGAAACGCAAAACTTGCCCATATTCCGTCGTGATAGAATAAGGCGCGCAATGAGTGTGGTTTCACTTCCTTGGACTTTCTTTGCTCCATTTCCAAGGGACGTCTTCCTCGTTCTTCTGCCATTCTCGTTTCCTCGTATGTATCCAGTCGTCGATGGTAGGTAGTGGTGTGATAATGATGCCAAGTGTAGTAGAATGCTTACTCCGATCCGATGCAGAATTCCAAGCTCCTCGTGTGTTTTGTTTGTCCTTGTAGTTATCCCAATCTCAGAGAACAAGCCGAAGTGGGCGATATCCGCGACTTTAACGCCATAATGTGATGTACGACATGTGTGTCTGTGTCGGTGTCTGTAGAGCGAGGAATAATAAAGGTAAACTGTGTATACCGGTGCTGTTGTTGTATGATACGCCACATGATTCTTCGATCCTGTTTTTTTTCCCGGTCTCGTGAACGCCTCCAAATTCCAAATCATCCTCGTGTTTATTGTGGTCTAGTCTTTTTCCTCGTCTTCCTGTACCCAAATCTTTACAATGCAAGGTTCTAACCCCTCTCAACGCTTATCGTCTGGATGGTGCGTGCTCATATGGTTCTGGCGGTCGCTCGAGGTGCCTGCGTCTACTCGTTTCGTAAGGCATAACCTCCGGGCTCCTTCGTCTTTTAGAACTTGCCGACGGGTCGAGTGGTGGATAGCCCAGCGGTGGCATGTAGGGTCCAGGACTTGCTGTAGCGCTATGGACGGGGCTCGCACTCGGCACTCCTACTGAATAGGCTGGCGTACTATAGGGGCTAACACCAGTGGTAAGTTCTGCAACGCTCGGTAGCATCCCTGGACGTGGCGGTGGGTTTTGAGTCTGGATAGGCGCGAGGTGTCCACCGCTGTGTGGATGAGAATATCCGTAAGCGACTTCAAGATGCTCAGGAGGAGGAAGGTGATGTGTCGGGAGACTCTCTCTTCGCGATACAAGTGGGCGAGCCGGAGGGAGCGCGGTGCCGCGGCCATAACCTCTTCCATGGCTGACCTCTCGTGAAATGCCCCCTTGTGATGATGAATGTGCGTGTCGCGATGAACTCCGCGCACTTCCTCCATGGGCTGTCTCCAAAGTTTGGGCAGAGAGGGAGAAAGGCGTTACTCCTGCTCGCCGAGCCATGTCTTGTTCCCCCAGCTGCCAGTGCATTGCTTCCGCCGCGCGCCACGGTATTGCCATCTCCTCTGCAACTTTCGCCCACATTTCGGGTTTGAATCTAGTTCCCACGTTAGTATACCGTAGTGCCTTCTCTCTATGTAGTCCTTTTGGTCTCCTATGCAGCTACTAAAGTAGCGAGTAAGGGTTTGGTCTCCAGCGGGCCGGCTTTTTTTCGTGGGGCATACCTCTCGTACAGTCTTGCGAGCTTGTTCTTCCTCTCTTCGTCCCACTCACTCCGCCTTTCGAGGTAATTCTGGTAGTGAAGTCGACAACTAATGGCGCTTCGGCCAGGCAACCGTTTAGAGATGTCTTCCCACTTCATTCCACTTCCTCGAAGATCGATAATAAGTGCGTCTTCCTCCGCTGACCATTTACTCTGTTTCTTAGCAGGCGCTTCTGGCAGGTGAGGCGCCATTCCGCGCTTGCTAACAGTTCCAGCCACCATGGGGGCTACTCCTCCCACTCGAGGAGGTGCTGCGTATAAGGGAGGTCCGTAAGGCGCCGTCGTCGTGACCGCCGGGCCCGTGGAAGCCGGTACGGATGCGGATCGGCTTTGCTGGGATGAGGGTAATGAGGACTCATTTGAGTCGGAGGCCTTAAGTAGGGAGGCGATATCCACGATGGCGGTAGATCGCCTATAAGGCCGTGATTAGGCTGGTAGGACTAGTGTTCATGGAAACGTCAATGGTGTCGCTGCTCTGGCCGACTTCAACCTTGACGTTTGTCCGTATCCCTCGCCGAGCCGCTGCGTTCTTTAAATGTACCTCTCCCAAGCAAACTATTGGCGATGATGACTGCAGTGATTTAAATTCTATTGGTTTTTTTTTCTAGCCAGATAATGCCAGGGTAAGTAGAGGGGAGGGGAGCTAAGCGAGTAAGAGCCGAAATATTTGAGGTTAAACGAGCGAGTTTAAGAGTGTTTTGGGTATCACGAGAAAAACTATTAAATGAGGTTGGGAATGTTTAGATGCTTCGGAGACTTGGTTATGGAAGACCTCCTGAGGGAGCCAAGATTAATGTCAGTTGAGCGTGGTCGCGTTTCTAGGAGCTGTCATCATGATTGGGCGTGCTTCAACCAATGAACGTGGATATGACGACCTGAAGAGCTTTGAACAACGAGGCGCCCCAGGGCTCGTTAATACCAGTACGTCAGTCTAGTTGGGTTACCGTCAAGGGTTTCGCCAGTAAGTGGAACGTATTGCAACAGTCATGATAATCTAGGGAGAGCCATTGTGGGAGAAGAGTGTCACAAGAGGGGCCACGTCGGGTGTGCAGCGTATTCTAGACATTAAAAGAGAAAAAAAGCTAAAACGAGGTCCCTATAGAAAGCAATGGACAACAAGTCAACGAAAAATAGGTGGTGGTCGTGGTGGTAGTGGGGGACTCTGACTAGGGCCAAGCATATCGAGAAGCCTTAAAGTAGACCAAGCATTGTCAATACCAGGTGAGGAAGTCCAAGCGGGAGCAGGGGAGGGGGGTGTGTGAAAACAAGTGGTGTAGATATCCAAACATTCAATGTGGATCCAGATCCAGTTCTAGACAGCAGTTATTATGTGTCAGTCAGGTATTATAAGATCAGTCGGGTTGATGGAAGGCATTGTTGCGTAGCGTACCACTCACCAGACTAAGGGCAAAGGGCATCACGCTACTGGGCGAACAAATGTACGAGTCGGTGAGACAGAACTCCATGTAGGGCAGGCAGCTCTAGGTCAGGTAGGAGGGTTCGATCACTACAATGCCGATTCAGGACGCTGGTCCTTGGGTTTTTGTTTGAAGTGGGAATCAGAGGCTCGAACACAGCCTGTTACCCACGAGCCATAAACTGGGGCTGATTACATGCCACGAAAGCATGCATGAGCTCGCAGAGAACAATTCACCGGCTGGCACACTAGATACGTAGAGAACGGCGGATTAATGACGCAACTGGAGCGGCGAACCGAGGAAACGAAGCGGAAACCAAACGAACGAGGTACCGCGCGTGTCCTGAAGCTCTATGAACGTCTGGCCGGGACAAGGGTAACACCGGGAAGAGCATCAAGGAGTTGCCCTGAAGTTTGGACACGACAGCAAGAACCAGGATACAGCGTATAAGGTACTAGGCTTAGTAGGTAGATCAAGCACTACACCATGCCACTATGCACAGAGCTTTCCCACGATCTGAAGACATTGGACGAGCCGTCATCCTGCGCCATGGTGGGAAGCACAAGGCTTATTAGATGGAAGAGGATGTTCGGGGGAGGTCACATCAGTCGAACGATCAGTTCCAGAGGTCCCAGATAAACAGATCTAGTGGCGGTGGCTGCCATGAAACTCCTTCATGAGTGGGGACCATGAAACCGACAACCCTATGCTATGCTGGTGCTGCTGATGCACATGGCGGATATGGCTTGGCTGCTGACGATGCTGCCCAGCCGGCGCAGCACTAAGCTTGACTACGGCAGCAGCACCTGTTGGCCTAGCCGGGGCTGCATACGTATAGGGCGAACGGGCGGGCAGTGAGTAGGTAACTTAGACTTAGTGCAGTGTAGGGAGGGAGATATGGACAGAGAGACAAGAGCGAGAGAGCTATTACATTAGTAGGTCTGTGTTTTATTTGCAGTTCGCTCGCTCGTTGTGCGCGTGCGGCCTGGCTGCGGACGTGTGTGGGGGTAACAGCAGGTAGGTAGCGTCTCGTTTGCGCCGCCTACATAGTATGGCAATGATCCTGGCACAGCTACAGCTACGTGCAAATTAGTCTGTGTGGGCGGCGCATGGTTCAGGCGGGCAGGCGGGCGGGCGTGTGGGTGGGTGGTGATGGTGGTGAGATCGGGGAGCGTTAACCGCAAAAGCCAACTGTTTGGCGGTGGTGCTTTGGTCCCTTGGTCCCTCGAGTTCCCACGAAAATTCCCCGCCCGGCATCTCCTCCGGCACAATATACCTTGTCTGATTGCCAACCCGTTGCGGCGCCATCAACAAGGCTTTGTTGCCTCGGATGCGGGAAACGGGGCTTTTCTTGAACTCGACGTCTGTGCGGGCCTCATCTAGATAATGTCATCTTATTCAGCCCGTCTTGCCCAACACAGATCACACAATGTCTGTAAGACGAGCCTTGTCTCAACGACGTCCACGCTGGCCTGGACAGAAATGTGCGCAGCACGATGACGGCCAGAGACAAGACAAGCTGTTCATGCCCGGTCGCCGGGAATACGTCCTTTGGGTTGGGAGGAGTGAACTGGCGGTCAGTTATTATGCACACTAGAAACACACACACGCGCGCGTGCGCAAGCAACTTGTCAAGGAGGTACCTGTCCCTTGTGTTGTACCAGGAACCTGCCTGTCTGATTGTTTTAACTGCCATGAACCATGATCGCCCTGGCTCATGCGGACGGATTGTCATTGGAAAAGCCCGCACCCCCAGGGCCCCGTCCCCGTACATGATAGTTATGCCTGACAACTGCAAGAGCGCGAGCACGAAGCCCTGCGGCTTTACTTTGACCGTATGTTGTCCCAGGTATGGGGGACTACCCGCCACTCCTAACCCGAGAGAGAAGCGAAGAACCGTGGGTTGCGTGTTCAACGTCCAAATAGGAAACGAGATGCTCAACGGCAGAGGCGACGCCGGCAATAACTAGTTTAGCGTAGATATAATTGTAGGCATGCCCTGCAGCACCTGTGGTATTCGTACGATATTTACAGCAAAAGCATCCAATTGAAGCTTCATTCATTGAGGTAGACGATTTTTTCAACACCTTGTCCTTGTCCTTTCCTACCCGAATGCAGATAGTGCAGTAACCGAAACGTATGACCAGGGTATATGGTTGATCGTCGACCGGCTTTTTAAGCTGTTGCTGCCCGAGCGAGCAAAACGGATCATCACTAATTCTTCTGTTTCCGTTTGTGGATCATAGCTAATGCCTAGCTAACTACTATAGGATTGACAATTATGAGTTGCAAACGTCGGTAGTAGTTCTCAACTTCCTCAGATCTCGGATCCGGAAATGCGGAAGATGGTGTGCACTGCCATCGGTGACGAGAGCAGAGCTTTTTTCTTTGTCCGCCATCCATCCACTGATCTAGAGGCATGGTTGAGAGGCTCCTCCCAATAGACCTAGGTTGTAGGTCTTGTCTTGTCCTGTCAAAATACCTCAACGTTTCATCTCATATAGTGCTTACGATAGCACCTATGGTCGACGATGCCAGCCTCTAGATAAGGCTATCGTCCTAGGAATGAGCTGTGGCACTGGGTACGACACGAGGTCAAGTGAGGCAAGACGCATGTGCCTATATCTTTTACAATGCACTCATCGCGTGTTCTGATAGTCTGTGAAAACCAACCAGTGAATCTCAGGACCACTCGGTTGGGCTCTAGACCAGCCATGATCCAACCATGACCACGGCCCGGTTTTAGAACCCTCCACTCTTCACCCGCTTAATCAGACCCGCTAGGTATTCAGCTGCGTTGGCCTTGCATCAACGGCTGGACCTGGTAAACAACCTGCATACGCTGGTACGATGGCTGAGCGATCTGTGATCTAAATCTACCTATGCCACCGTTACAATGTCACGCTGGCAGATTGTTCCCAGCACGGACGTCAGGCTGCATATTCGCTACCACAACCTTGTTCTCTGCTTCAACGTATTGGGTCGTGGCGGAGACCTTTAACCGTCTTTGGTACCTGAAGTCTCTGCGCTTGTGTCATGTATAGCGTAATTAGATAGAAAGAAAATATTAGGTTCTGCCTAATATCGATGCCGAGTACCGGTCAGGTCAAAAACAGGAAATACAATCAGATCGGTTGACGGCAGTGAGTGGCCGTCTGTCGGCACTTGGAATGAAGAGAAAGCGGTGAGCGTTGCAGGGTCTTGCGTAGTAGGTATAATGTGCCATCTCCCACCTCTACTGGGCATTAATGCGAGGCATCACTGGTAGACTCGACATATCTGGAGAAGGGGAGGTAGATAGGTATGTAGGTAGGTAGGTAGGTAGGTAGGTAGGTGGGTAGATAACTGAACGGTAATCTGAGCCAAGCCTAGGTGTTCTAGCGAATCGTCAAAGTTGCATTATTTCGTATCTATACCGACGAACCAACGATGATGTAGCGCCGGGAGCCCTGGCCTCGAACGCCTCCTGTTCGCCAGCGGGTGCTAAGAAGGCGGCATGGATTTATGACCTGTCCACTCGGACAAGTCACAGGGAGTGTACAGTCCCATATCGTTGCGACTACATATCTGTTTCGTTTGCTTGGCTGTGAAGCCATTGGCCCCAGTTCCCGTGGCCCCCTGGCTCTCAACCCGCAAGCTGAAGGCGAAAAGCTACGCCCGGCAGCATAGGTACCTAATAAGAAAAGTATTGTACAGGAGCCGTGGGCTGCTCGGGCCTAGCTAGGACTCTCTGGCTGGGAGTATGAGTAGTGAGCAGTTGCAGAGGCACGGAGGGCAGCCGGACAGGCACTAAGTAAAGTAGGTGAGGCGTGTCGGTATCCGGCCCTCGTCATGTTTCCCCGGCGCACTCTAACGACGTGTAAGCCAGATGACAAGCCAGAAAAAGGTCTCGACGCTGCAAAGAAGCTGTCGTGTAGCAACCAAATTGGATTCTCATATCGACATTACAAACGGCGTCGCCCAATGAAAAGAGTGCGTCGGTGCTATTGCTGGTGACGCTGGTGACACGCGACGGCACGCGGAAGGATCTCGGCTCCTGGGTTTTGGTCTGGTCTGTCGTGAGGTCTCTGTAGGTACGGATCGGCAGCCATCCTCTCGTGCATGCGACAAGAACAACAATGGGGTAAACCACGAGGCTCTGAAACAGGTGCTTTGTTTGTTGTTACAGTACTGCCGGTACATGACATGTAGTATAGGTAGGTAGTATATAGGTCGTGATGTAGAATGTAGGCAGGTGGTGGGTGGTAGACGCTACCTGGAAAGGGACGAGATGTCATAAGTGCAGCGGGAGAATGCACTACACTATACCTTAAGGTAACGAATGTACTTACAGTACTGTACTGTAAAGGTACCTAGGTAGGCAGCTTACAAGGTGTGATGTCGCATGTAGAGTGCCTATAGGCTACTATACGCTATAGGAGGGAGGTACCTATATAATAGGCGTCTGCTACGTAGTATACTGCAAATTCTGGTCTATTGTAGATACCTCCTTTAACCCTGGTCTATAGATACGGGTTGGTATAGAATCCCGCCGGGTTACATTAAATACACATGCATGGTGCACTACACTATACTAAGTACAATCGCACGGCCGACAACGTAATTCACCTCTGTGCGATGTAGGTACTGTAACGGTAGGGTGAGTGGATCGCACTTACCTCAATATACTACGTACAGACGAGAAATGGGTATCGAGAGTGCCACGTTTTAAGCACTTATATAGCATAAGAGCCTAATTAGCAGGTATTTCCAAGTTCTCCACAAAAGCACAGCCACAAGGCCCCGCGATAGCCACACTTACATATAGTAGCACATGCTGTGCCTGACTTGTTTTGTTAGACAACCCCCAAAAGTCCCTACGTCCCAAGCTGGATAAGTCACATAACACCATCGCTGCCAGGTATTGATCACACAAAGTTAGGCTGCTGAGAATAATACGAAGACAACTACCCGTAAGCTCTTCTGTTCTGTGAACGTGGTCGATAGTCTTAGGCACCGCAGAACCCGTGCTACCCTCCAAGGGATCATACGTAGTAGTTGTTTTGAGTCTGGCCCATTCGGCTCCGCCGATTTAAGCCATCAGCCCTACGTGGAGACGCCGCGAGCTCAAAGAAAGCATTCTTGTTTCAGCAAGAAAAGCAAGCAAGAAAGCAGGCAACCAGACAACCAGACAAGGATCCGGCACACACGCGGCCAATAGCTTGTCATCCGGCCACGTTCACGCACACGTCGCTGCTGTCATCTTACATACCTACCTAGTAAACATGGCCGATGTCCCACTTCTTGTCACCTCGGAGAATTCCTCCTCCGAGCGGCGGATCACTCCATCGTGGTCCATAAGTCAGTTGAAGAGCAAGCTTGAACCCGTCACCGGCATACCACCTTCCTGCCAGCTGCTCAAGCTGAAGATCTCGGCCAACGAAACCATTCCCATCGAAGCCGAGAACGAGGATGTCACGCTTTTGTCCAACTTTCGCTTGGCGCCTTACGCCGAATTACAGGTAAGATATCCATGCCTTAGGTCCCCCTTTCCGTCACCCCCGGTGGATAATGGGGAGCCAAACCTTGCGGCTATATAGTCTATTGGATAACTTCTGGGGCTAATGTCGCTAAAGATTATTGATACTCGGCCACCCGGCGCCAGGCTGAACTTCAACGACACCTCTGGAGTTGAAAAATATGTCATGCCTGTTGAAGAGTATGAGAGGAAGAGAGACTCGGTATTGGCCTGGAAGAAGGCTGAAAAGCTTGGCCGATTCAACCCTGATGCTCCCAGTCTCGAGAAGGCCAAGATTGACGCCAACAAGCATGAAATCGAGAGTCGAGGTATCGAGCCTGGAAAGCGATGCAGGGTAGGTGGAGACGATACACGTAGAGGCGAGATCAAGTTTGTTGGTGAGGTCAAGGAAATACCTGGCACCTTGGGTGCTTGGGTCGGCGTTCATCTCGACGAACCGGTTGGGAAGAATGATGGTAGCATAGGAGGCACACGGTATTGGGGTGTCGAGTCTTCGCTCAAGCATGGCGTGTTCGTCAGGCCAGAGAAAGTCGAGGTTGGTGATTGGCCAGCCCTTAACGATTTAGAGGACATGGAAGAGATATAGCCCA
This sequence comes from Xylaria sp. FL1042, assembly GCA_022495085.1. NCBI lineage: Eukaryota > Fungi > Ascomycota > Sordariomycetes > Xylariales > Xylariaceae > Xylaria > Xylaria sp. FL1042. Next base: position 36,684 of record MU380355.1, read on the forward strand.
TATTAGATTAATTCATTTGTTCTTCATTCGACAGGCCAAATCGCTGTCCGCATGTATGTCAACATAGGATACCCTTCTTACGACGCGACTAATCGTTTAGACCAATGCGAGGCAATCTCGCGCATCTCTACTCTATGTCAAACCTTTTCGAGCCGTTCGACGGCCGGCATTGCATCCGCACGTACCGGGGATATTTGACCCCTTGGTCCCTGCCACTCGGGTCTTAACAACAAGGCGGATGAAATACCAATTCTGGTTTTAATACCCTTCATCCCGCCTCATTCTTGCGTCAACATGGTCTGCCGGCAGTCTAGATCGGCGTCTTTTCCAAAAGCCTCGGGCTGCCAACAGATGGTCGCGTGCATTTCACTATCTTATCCTGGTGTGAAGTAGCATGCTACGCCACAGATTGATATCAATTATTGGGGCAATTAATTACGTTGCGTAGCTTTGCAGCTAGCAAACCCCTATATCATTCCAAATATGAGTTCGTAGCCGGTACATAGTACTTGGAATAGTGTAGAATAATAGGGCTGTGCTATGGAACGGATTACCGGTACAGCTATTCATCTCAAGAATGCCACCCCACACCCCTGCTCCGAACCCATCAAGCCACTCGGCAAATGTAGGTAGCATCATCTATACTACTAGTAGTTAAGATAGTCTGCCACACTAGGTAGTCCTGGAAAGATCTGACATGAGCGAACGAGACGAACCTTGGGATTCTTGGTCAGCGCAGCGCAGCAACGCAGCAGCGGAAGGATCGCGCTGGGTGCCGGGGTTACACGCCAGGATTCCGAACCTGCCGAGGAACCAATCCGATGCCGGCTCTGGATGTGCGAGGGATTTCGAGGATCACCAGCGCCATGCAGCCGAACAGCGTTTATGCATGTAATGAAACTCGGCGACCACCGCGGCGACTGTCCCGAGCGTCCTCATCGACGCCATCAAATGTAGAGCTTACGTAGTAGGCATATATATGGCTGACAAGAGGGCGTCGAAGGTGTTACGATGAACGCCCCCTTGGCTCATCTAGGCCGGCCAGCCCTAGCGTGATGATTGTTCTGTTTGGGAGATTTGTATGTAAAGCGTCGATAAGCGAGCTGAAGCTTTGAGAAATCTGGATGTACCTGCCTATATGCATTTCACGATACGTACATACATAGTCCCCAGCCCGAATCGAAAAGAGCATAGTAGATTTTGAGCTTTTCACGACCCAAGTAGCTTACTTGATCCAGGGAGTGGCAATAATAAGAGAATGAATAACTCAAAATAATACAAAAACAGCATAAGACCAAGGTCACCGGGTGCCGAATGAGACATGCCTGATTGAAAAGTAGTGTAGATCGCTGCAATACCAGCATACCGATGCGCAGGGGGGTTTTGCATATTGGTAACAAGCGACTTGAATCATCCATGATTCTTAAACACCTGTTTGAGATGTTGTAAGAACTCAAAGTAATCATCCCGGTGCTACCAACACCCACTACCTAAGCAGAGGTAATCCGCCAATAAATGTTTTAGTCAATATCTGATGCGATATACTGGCTCTATCTAGTATATACTAATTGAATCGTTTTGAATAGGGTTTGAGATACGGCCGAAGATGAGTCCTAGCTGACTTGGGGAGAAAGAGCCAAGTCTCACCTCGCCTGTCTCGCGTAACGTGGAGCGATCAGGGAGGCAGGCAATTGATGAAAAGAAGAGAAGAGAAGGAGCATGCTTATTTCATAAATTAAGCGATATTGTAGCGCGATTCGGAACCATTCTTTAATCACATAAACCCTACGTCTCCTACCGGGAAAATCCGAGGTAGAGATGAACGATTTCTGAGGGTTGGGTTCCCGTCTGGAATGGTAAATATCACGCTGTAATATAAATGGTGTTAGAAAGGCTTGACTTTTAGTCTCGGTCGTTGATTGTCAAACACGGTCAGTCTCGGAAGAAATCTCAGGTAAGATTGGGGTAAGTTCATGCTGGACGGAGACCGAAACTCGACGTCTCAATGGAGATGAGAATACGCAGAGCCGCAAAGAGTAGAGTTTAAGTAGGCAAGTAGAATTTGCCACTGGGTTCAACTGCCAGTCTAGCCAGTCTGATATAAAGAAGGTAGGGCAGTAACTAAATACTTTTTCTTCTTGACAATTCAACCCCCATATTATTGAATACCTGCTGCATGGCGCCCGCATGTCTTAGCTTTTCGATACTATTTATATTACTTTTCGAGGTTTCAATAGTCGGTAAGCGCATATAGATAGGAAAGGAGTGTTTCAAATAGGTACCGTACATATAGTATATAGTGCACCACATGCACCACCACCCAGCTACTGTATTAAACGTAGTAACGTACCTATCAGGTGGAATGCGGGTAGATAGAATATACATATTCCAAGGTGGGATATTACTATTTTGTAGTGTAGTGTATACGTAGGCTATTCCTTGGCAGTAACCAATTGGCGTGTTGGATGCTACTTGGGTCGCTACCTACAATGCTTGGTCAAATTTATTTGGCAACACGGCTCATTCTCGTCAGATGGCGATTCCAAATCCTGCACATCCTATCTCGCAAAATACCTGAGAAATGCAAATTCCAATCCCTGCAATTCCTTCCTGCCAACAGCCTAACTAGAGCAACTAACTACCGCTAGAGATGAACGGGAAGCCCGCTTTTCGAGTATGGTAGTGCCTTCCCCCACAAGCGCTCATAGCGCATGGTAGCGTGACCTACCTAGATAATACGTAGTAAGGTCTGTAGTGAGGTAGTGTAGGATATTCCCGTAGAGGGCATTCATTCTAGGTACACTACACATACTGACCTCACTGGCAGCACAGTTATACACAGCCTCCTTGCTGGGGTCAAGTGTCGTCTGTCTTCGGTCATCAGACTCAACACTCAACACCTCGTCCGCCGCCCCGTCACCACGAACCCCTTGACTTTGTTTTTGTTTTTTTTTTGTTCCAGATTCCAAGTCTCGGATCCGATGCCACCGTGTGCTTAGTCCCTGGTGATGCTTTCTTGCTCCCTTTCCCAGATCGCAGGTTCTCGACATTGTAGTGACATAGCATGGTAGCATGATCGCATAGTGCATCACATCACATCACATCGCATCGCATAGCATCCTCCTCTATTAGCCTTACCTACCCTAGGTACTCGAAATCGAAATTGCATACCTGGTGAAATTACCATCTCAACGACATCGCATCGCCTCTATTTTCTCCCTGTTGTATATACTCACTCTGCCTGGTGTGCATGTTGGAGAGATTAGAGATCAAACACCAAGCCCAACCGGGCGCATCGCCGACCGACCCCTACTGTTGCAAGTGGTCACTGGACCCTGTTGCCGATCACGAAGCCCCAGAGACACGGCCTGAGTAGATCCAAGTCTAGGCCGTCACCCTCCCCAGAGGCATCTGTCGCGATATCCCCAGATGCGACGGGCTGAGCCCTCCCTTGACATCGCTGTTGCGTTGTTGTCCACAGGTTTCTAGACTTGCTAGGTTGGAAACACCGGCGTTGAAAGGGATAACCTCCTGTCTAAGTCAACGTATCACGCATCCCGCATCCCACATCCCACAGCTCACGTCCCGTCAACCCCGTCAAACCCGTCATACCCGTCATACCCGCCAAAACCCACCTCTGCATCTGCGCCTGCGTCTGCGTCTGCAACCGCATTCTGCGGCCCGCCTCGTCGCTTGCCTGCGACCGTAACGACGACTACGACTGCACGCCGTTCTACCGTATCTATCGCGGTCTTCTGGAAAGGCCGACAATAATCCACCAAACCGCCGACACATCGTGCAAGCCCTCAAGAGCTAAGAATGGCGGTGGCGGCCTTAACCACCTTTCTTGCAAAGGCTTGGTTCGTCTTGAGCATCGCATCCCTTGCCTCCCTTGTGTCCGCCCAGGATGCCTCCATTGCGCCCCAGGACCTCTCAGACTACTACATCCAGCGGAAGATGACTCTTGTTATCGAAACCACCGAAATCGCTGAGAATGCGCCTGTTGGGGTGTCGTACGATGTCATACCAATGACAATCGAGGCTGGACTTAAACAAGATGATCTGTCAAAGGTAGGTCTCAATCATCTTTCTTTGGGTATCGACCGTCATTTCTTCATTCGTCCATGCATAATCGAATAATGGCTAACAATGTGCGACCAGATACCAAGCGTCAACGGCGACCTCATTATACTAGATTACTCTAACTTCACCCAAATCAACTACACCAACAAGGTCATTTTCCTCTGTTGCGACGAGACATCCGACAGCGATTCCAACATGCTCTCGCCTGATCGTGTGCTGAATACTATCATGACCAATTCTGTTACCCCAGCCGCCATTTTACTCTACAGCACAACGGAACCAATCTGTTATGTGGGAGGCGAGCAACTCCCATTCAACCGTATTTGGACAATGGCGAGTCAAGATGATGCCGCCAAAGTCCACAGCCTTATCGCAACGACCAACACGGATTCCGTCATGGCTTCAATCACGCCTAACTCGGATTCGGACGCTGCTGCTGCTGACAGCCAACAACAGACCCGAGCTGGCGGTACTTCGGCCATTGCCATGAGCATTTTATATGCCATTACGGGCCTCATCACCCTCCTTTTCTTATTCATCATTGCTACCGGAGCTATACGTGCACATCGTAATCCTGAACGATACGGCCCGCGACCAAGCACCAACGGCAGACCACGCCGAAGTCGTGCGAGAGGGCTTGCTATGGCCATGCTTGAGACTCTACCCATTGTCAAGTTTGGTGAATCTGATCAGAGAAAGCCGGATGAGGAAAATGGGCTCGAGAATGTTACCAGGACTGAATCACAGGCGCCGGATGCCTCGCGGGAGGCAACAGAAGGCGTGTCTAATAATACTACGGTACCCGAACCATCTCCTGAAGCATCCAGTGATGCAGTCTCACCGCACGAGCCTGGTAACGCATCTGCCCCAGCAAATTCTGCGCAAGACAAAGCAAAGGAGCCCGAGCCCGAAGAGGACCATCTGGGCTGCTCAATTTGTACAGAGGATTTTACTGTAGGCGAAGATGTGCGAGTTTTGCCTTGCGATCATAAATTTCACCCGGCTTGCGTAGACCCCTGGCTAGTGAACGTCTCTGGGACATGTCCCTTGTGGTAAGTCTTTCATGTCAACTTTCATTTCCGTCCCCAAATGCTAAAACTTGCCTTACAGTCGCCTTGACCTACGCCCACCAGAGGACATTGACGGTGAAGAGAATGGTGAAGAGAACGGCGACACCGCCTCAACACACGGTGCCACGGTCACGGCTGATGGCCATCTAGCTCCCCCAACCGGGACTCAGCAAAATAACACACCGGAGTCGACCGGAGCTGGTGAGGACACGCATAGGCGACGCCGGTCTCGGCTATTTGACTGGAACAGACTCCGCCATGCATCAGTAGATGAGCGTCTCCAAGCCCTACGCCAATATAGACAGTCACAGCAAGCTTCAGATCCGGCATCTGGCGCGGTGGACGATGAACGTCGTCATTCCAGATTAACGGACCGACTTCGCGAGCGGTTTCATCTACGAGGCGACTCGCGAAGTAGTGCTACGACCCCAGAAGTCTCGGCTCCATCAACTTCAACTATTCGAAACTCGCTCCCGCCAGCTTCGACTCTACAACACTAGGTTAATAATGCTGGGCTGATATGGGCAGTATCCCCGGGCCACGCGAATTCTATTTACACGAATCATGAGTATGAAGATTGAAGCTTTGGTGATGCACACCAACTTTCAAGATTGTTTGGCATTACGATTCATCGGTAAGCGACAGAGAGCATTAACTGCATTGTTAGGCGTTGGGGGCACTTGGTTAAACTGTCTTGCGATGATGCCATTCTAAGGGAGGTTCCTGGGGTTTGGGGACTATTGATCTCTATTGTGTCTGTTAAAGGGTGTTGATACCATTTTGGGGGAGCATATAGCATGATAGATAAAACAAACTGGGGATAAAAGTGTGATCCCAAGCAAGCATAACTGAACAACACGAATGCACCATGTATATACGGTTTTATGATAACTCATCCACCTTAGACCTGAAGTCTCTCTCTTACGCACCGGGTGTCGGTTCCTTAGTCATTTTGGTTCCATCCATCCAACCTTAAATAAACGGGACGCTGAACGATGTAACGCTAGGGTAGTAGAACTCATATTCACTACACTACGCTACACTACACTATCTCCTCGACCCACGTGTATCAAGCATATGTATTAAGGATATACCCGTTTTTGGTTCCCTAGTTTCCCGAATATTGGCGCCGGCGTCTCGAGTTAGATGAGGGACTAGGTAGTTCATATACATGGGGCGCGCAAACTTCCCTTTCCCATCTACACTAACTATGTGGTTCTATTTTATTTCTATTTTTTCCCCCTTACGTTAGCGGTGCTGGTATATTAGTATGTATGAGTACTTAACCATGCGGCATGTTCATGTAGGTTTGATAAGATTGTTGTTTACCTTAGTACCATGGTAGTAGTATATGATTAGGACTTACGTGAACACAACTTGCTTGATCCAGGGACTGGGGGTTATACATATTATACGCTGGCCACTTTTAGTTTTATTTTATTTGCCCATTTTGTAAAACAACCTGTGTGCGCCCGGGCCTGGGGGTTTTTAAATTTTTACGCTGGCCTTTTTTTTTTTTTTTTTTTTTTTTTTTTTGCTAATGAGAGTTAGCCTTTAATTCATAATACCATTGGCCTGTTAGACTTATTACAGGGTTATTTACACCGCCATTGTCTTGAGCCGCTGAGGTGAGATAGGTATGCAGGTAGGTAGGTGCGTGGGAGGTGGCTAATAGTTATAACGTCCTAACCTAGGTAAGTAGACGTTCATGTCCCATGGCGTAAATGACCTCTAGCCTAGCATCATCTATCTGTCTGTCTGTCTGTCTGTCTGTGTCAATCTCAGTGATACGCTAAAGACGAAATTCAGAGACAAATGAGATGTATCGTTCTACATATTCGGATTCGAGGAACGCCGCTAATCCAGCTCTCATCTCATATGTCTCTGCCTTTTTACCACTTTACCCCATAGATTATGAAAGATCCATACGAGGATTACTGCGGTACGAAGGGAGATAGATACATGGGCGAATATCTCGCCAAAGTACCATTGGTTCAGATACCATCCATTACTAACTCCTATAATATCAGCAACAGTATTACACCCCCTCATCCAGATTCTCACACACCCCCCTTCTCTCTCTTCCACTTAATTTTCTTGTTCTTCCTGTTTTCGAGAACCCGAGGTCACATCGAAGTAACATGCTACGCCAAAGACCTACACGCCTCATAATTAAGCTTAATCTCGCATATGTCCAATACACATCCTGTTGTCACAGCAGCATTCTTGCCGGGGCACATAATCTATGAGGCATATTAAACTTCGGCGGTCCCGAGTTCCCACGTGCCGTTCAAGTTGGGTAGGTAATTACCTAGACTACAAGCTGTGCGAAGATACACAGTGCCGTCAGGAATTATGTGTTCCATGAGATTAATACCTTACGTTCATATAATTTACCTCAATGGCAAGTCTAGGACCTGTGGGTCACATGATAGGTATGAAGCCAAACAACGAAAAGCTTGCGAAAGGTTTGCTGGTATTTCATGGGCTCGTAAATCTATCCTTTTGTGCTCCTATGGGGAATGGTAGTGTTTCCCTTTCCCGCCCATGCTTAATGTTTCCTAAAACACACAATGATTGCCGGATCGTACCGTCGGACAATACCAGAACGACAAGACACCGGTAAACAAATTCCGAAAAGTGGATGTTTTCAATCATATAAACTATGTACAAACGAAGTGGAGGTGAGGATAGAACAAAATATTCCCAATGCAAATCAGAACTCCCCCAAAGGCGTAAAAAAAGCCAAGATGATATCCATAATGGATCGAGACACGCTTAAGCAAGTCCGGCGTAGATCTTTCCATATGAACTTAGCTCGGTAGCCGATGAGAAGAGCTCGCCAACGCTAGCCATGAAGTATGAGTATTTCTCGACGAAGCTGTATTCATCGGTGCTGAGGGCCTCGACAATGGTGCTCATGAAGTCATCAATGCTGTCGCTCTCAGCGGCAAATTCAGTGACCCAGACTGGCTTACCATCGCAAGCCGTGTTGACATCCTTGAGGTGCTGGAGGAAGAGGCTTGCACCGTTGGCGCCACCAGGTCCATACCAATGGGCAGCGCAGAAGTCAACCTGGCACTGACCGTTACAAGCACTGAAGAATTGCTTGAGCCAATCGATACCCTGGTTCGCGTTCTCGCTGCTGGAAATGGCCGGGGAACTGATGCGAGCTTTTCCGGCGTAAGGGTTCATCCACTGGATGTGGCCAGAGGCAGCGTCCTGGGGAGACATGTTTGCTTGGCTGGCAATATCGGGTTCGTTGAAGCTCAGCAAGGCATCAGCACCCTTGGAGATGGCGTCGGTCGCAAATCCGTCCCAGCCATTGGAGTGGTCAGGGGCGGGAGACCAAAGCATGGGGTAGTAGGTCACTCCTTCCGGGAGGTCGCTAGCTGAAGCTCCCCAGTTGTAAGCCCAGGACGCTTGTCCGCCTAGCGTGAGGAATTCTTGAACAAGGGTGGCATCGTTGAAAGCGAGACCACGTTTCTCACCGCTGCTAGAGACGGAGGTGGTGGTTGGGGCGGCACTAGAGGTAGTAGGGATGGCAGAGGTGGTAGGAATAACAGTGGGTGTCTCTACCACGGAAGTAACCTCAGTTGGGGTGCTTACAACAACGGGAGTGGTCTGAGAAGTTGTCGTGGGCTTGACGGCAGTGATCAGAGTCGTCGGCGTCGAGGTAGGAGCAGCAGACGTAGTTGGCTCAGGGACCACGACAGGCGTAGAACTCTCAGTTGTAGCACTAGACTGCTGCTGCGTGTGGGTGTGGTGAGGTCGGTGCACCCGAGTCGAGGTAGAAACGACTTCAGAAGTAGAAACAGCAGCAGCTGTAGGTTCATCGCCCTCGGTGACAGTGACAGTGTAATAGTCAGTGACAACAACAGTCTCAGTGGCCGCCCAAACAAGTTCCCGTTTATCGGCATGCACATGCTGGTGACCGTGAACAGCAGCGACCTCCTTCACAGCAGCGGCGGCACAAAGGGCCATCAATCCTGTCTTCGAATACATGGTGGTTGAGAGTAGTAGTTGATCGAGGTTGAAAGTAACTGTAGCCTAATACCAGAAATTCTGGGTAAATGTATCGTACTGCTTAGGTTTTTATTTTATTTTTCTTTCCGGTATGTAAAAAGAATGTTGCGGTGCCAGCAGTTCGCAAGAGAATGTCTAGACGTATCGAGAGATATCGTCAGCGAAAAGGAATGGAAGAAGTCCGAGAAGTAACTCTGTGTAGCCAACGCTCTGCGCAGTTCAATGGCGATGTGGACGAGAAAAGCAATTTGCGTGAGCGAGTCTGTCAAAGACTTGGGAGCAAGTTGCGTCGACGAGGGAAATTGTCGAGTGGCACACTTGAACTTTGCTAGAGTGGCTTCTTTATGTGCTGTCTATGTTATACCGAGTCTGACGAAATTGCAGGATAACACAGCGGAACAAAACACACAAAGAACGTAGTACGGACGTCTGGCGACCTGGATGGAGAAAGGAATGTGGGTGGAAAGAAATCAAAACCTGGATGGTGGTAGAGAACCAAAAGAGAGAAGAAAATGTACGACGCTGGAGGTCGGATGGGAATACATATAAAAGGATCGAAAGAAGGAGGATGTGAAGCAAGGGGAGGGCTGGTTCATTGTGTGCTGTCTGTGGTGTGTAAGTGACTTGTTGGTGAGCAGAAATTGTGGGACTCCCAGGGTCGATCTGACGATACGGATGCGTGTAAATGGCTAAATGGGACCCAAAATAGGGAACACCTGCAGGTACCTGGCGCAACATGACCGCCGCCAGGGGATCGCCCAGTACCTACACTACACGCAAGGACCCAGCTGTCGGGGGGATTGTCAAATTAGCGTCAGCCACAGGGGCTCTTGAGCCCGTCAGGGGCAGAACAGGGGTGGGATAGCGCCCGATCAACCGCGCCAGTTGTTGCCTCTTAGCTTCAGGTCCCGCTAAAAGAAGAGATCATTGCAGCGCGTTGGCTGGCGGGTCACGCTGGTGGCCCAAGTGGCTGGATGCAAGCACTAGATACCTCGCTACAATTGGTTAGGTGCCTGGCTAGTAAAAATCCTGAAACTAGGAATCCCGAATCCTCGTTGGTTGGGTTAGCTAGGTACTTTTACTACGTAGTATGTAAGTAAGTAGTTAGTGCTACAAGGGCTCGAATTCGTATGCAGTTGAGAAAAAAAAAAATCAAAATAAAAGAAAATCCACTGTATTTTCTAGATCCTTTCAGGGCTGAAGGATGGGGATGTTCGGCGGATTAGCAGTATAAACCCACCAAATAGGAATACAATTAAGTTTCGGGGCACTCTAGGTACGGCACTGTGCATCCTATCACGACACCTATCTCGAACAATATATCCCAACTGCGTAATAATCGACATTGCCCACCTGATGTCGACAGAGCCTCAAAAGAATACCTTGTAATGCCAATATCATCAAGAAACCTTGGTATAAACCTATGCTAACGGCAATGGTGGTGATATTAACGATGGTGGATGATGTGATGATGAGTGATGACGACGCTGCAAGCGCTGTTGTCCTGTAGTACTGGGTATATCTTCATGTTGGCCTCCTTTTTGCTTCTTGTTTGCACGCTTACTAAGTAGTGTATGTACCACCATATTACGGAGTACATTTATTCGTGCCGGGTTCGCATATGATCTATAGGTATCGGGTCACGGTATGGAACCTCTGGGTAGTATACGGTACCATCCGGCGGCGCATCGCTCCTCAGGTTCTGTACCCATGCTAGGTACTATATGCCACTATTCCTAGCCAATCGTTCAGTGGAGTATGTGGTGGACTGCGGCTCGTAAGACGACTTGTACCTGGTTCTCGCACCCAACCCCCATCGCTTGATGACAGTTCGTATGCAGGTACACCGGTTTTAGCCAGACCTGACCAAGACATCCGCCAGGACTTGAGCTGCAAGGAACGCGCGGACAAGGGCACGAAACAGACGAATCGGACGAACTGTGTGGAGATGTCAGCAAGAAGTAATCCTTCTCTCTCCAAAAAGCCACGAGAGCTGCATAGGTCAATCCTCAGCGTCTATTTTTGTAGGACAAGTCCTCCCAGCGACAATCTCAACTGCCCAGTGCGGCAATAAAAACGATAAAAGGCACCGCCTCCGTCAGTTCCTTTCCACGAGCCCAGCCATCCGCCTCCCAGCCATTGACTAGCAAGTTTTTGGCGAGTTGCTGGGCTGGAGATGAAGTCGTCGTATACCTAGTCGTCACAAGTCGTCACAAGTTGGTGCGTCCGCCATTTGCAAACCGGTTCAATTCTAGTCTAGTGGCGAGAAAATGGGCACATGTACATGCTCTTCGTCCCTGCCCATGGAGATGGAATCAAGTTCATATTATCCAGCATATGTACAACTGGGTGCGACATTTTGCTCATTTGTAAGGAGATAGTTTTGTTTGTCTTGTTAATATACCTGCCAAACACAAGCCAGACATGGCCACGGATGTGGGTGCACAGGACAGAAGAAAAAAAGCCTCAGTGTACTATGTATGATAGCTACCGGTCATTGGGAAGCAGTTGACAGCCCACTTGTTGATGGCGATGCGCCCGGTCGATCAAGCTGATCGATCACTAAAAAGCTTGGCCGTCCTCGGCCGTCCTGGCCCGTCCACACTGCCGTGAGCTCTGTGGGTGAGGACAATGGCTTAAATGGCTGTTTTAACTTGTATTTGATTCGACCCACGTGGTTACCAGTATGGGTTGGTACGGCTTCCACCTTGGTCTTGTACACGTAATGTGTTGTTCTAAGGCTGCGCTACACCACGCTTCCTACGGTACAAGGAGACGTGGGCAGCGTAAACAGCGGACAGGTTTTTAGTGTAGCGCTAAGACTACCAGGTTCTAACTTAGGTAATGGTCTAGACCCAGAGCAACTCTCCTTACCTAGCCCAGTGCTTACCATAGCAGACTTATAGGCCTATGGAGCCAGATACCACCAGGGGTAATACTGGGTTACCATTGTACATGTACCATAGCAGGTGCCTATGCTACCTAAGCACTGAGATGCACCCCGAAGACAGGGAAGCCATACTCTGTACAAAAGCAAAAGGCACAGTTTACAGCAACACGAATTTTTCCACAATAATCATGAAACGGAAACGAGATTATCTCTTGCCATAGCACACAGGTGGGGTAATTGGAGGCGAATCTAATATCGGTCATATCATAAACAACACCAACAACATGGATTTACTCTGTACAACAATACAGGAGAGCAGACACTTGCCACTCGCCCCTTCCAAGATTGCGCTCTTAAAAGTACTTACCTAGCTAAGATAATTCCAGGGTCTTCGAAGGAAACCGGGGATATTTAGTCGGGGTAGTTCGGGGTAGGTACGACTCAGTATGTAGGTGATTTGGTGTTGTGTGGTATTGGTCTGGAGTCTGTGCCACTCCGTCACTTTTCATACTCGATACAACCAGTTGCACCACAGAGTATTATTACCTACTACGTACTACCTAAGTAGGTAGTATTACGTGTTGTCTTCGAAACCCCCGCATCAGTCATTATACGGCTTCACGCTTGAATCACGAAACTGCCTTTCTTTCTTTCTTTCGTTGGGTCGACCTACATGCAGCCACCTTCGAGGCAATCCTCGAGACACCTGCTAGCTGCAATCTTGACGGGAGTGTTATGTGGTGCATATATATGTGCATATGTAGGTGGTTACTCAATGACAGCAATAATAACGTAAGCTATCTTCACTGGAACTAGTGTAGTCCGACGCACGTACCTGTATATATCCCATGAGAGTTTGACGTGACACCTGCATGCGATTGGTCGACTCAACTTTTAATATATAGTGTATATACAACGGTCTGTCAGTCCTGCGACTTCAAACACACACACACATCTTGAGCCAACGAGTCGGCGAACCCGTGAAAGTTCCAACAGCAGTTGCATTCCGAGCCATGCTTCATTGTGACCTTGACTCATATATGTAGCTTTCCACGGCTGCTGGAGTGGTTTCTCGTAATGTCACCAATAGTTGAGGCATACTATGAGCTAGAATCATGGGGGGTTGTATCTGACCAAGGATTGTGATGATTGGACCCGACCACTGTCCTCGGTATCCCATTCGAGACTTCGACATCTAGGCAGACATTTAGCAGATGCGAGCAGTGAGAAGCTTACTGTTTCCACCCCGTTGGGGCCGTTCAGGTGATAGTCTTCTTTCATCTGTCAATTCATCACTAACCATGCGTTTAGGACAGTTTACATTCTGGGCGCATTACGCGACTCAGCATAGCAATGAGAATTCAATTGCGACGAAATAAAGATATACCCTATCCGGATCGCAACCTGTATTCGAACAAGTGGTCAGAAGTGCGAATAAGGTGTGGCGGGCAGTACCAAATTATGTGCATTAATGGGAGGCATATATGCTAGCGCGCGTCATTATGATCATGGTCGGCCGCCATCAACCGTCTCTCAGCTCTTCTTGTTTCTTGTCTCTTTAAACACGGTGAATCCATGAGCTTCATTAGGACATGCTGGCGACAATTCAAAATACCTTCGACAAATGAGAGGTTTTTGGCGTTGCGCGAGCTGACTCATGGGAAGTGCTACTACAATATTGCCTAGACCCATATATGCTAGTGCTGCCGGGATCTCGGTGCTGGGTGACGATGATGTTGATGATCATTCACACCTGCACGAGGCATTTCCCCCCAACCTTGAGGGTGGTCCCGCAAGCCAATAATAGCCTGCGTGCTCAGCCCTAGATCTGCTCTTTCGGGAACACTGCCCCGACTAGACACGTGATTGACTCAGATAGTCCTGATATTGCTTGGCACCAGGGCGCTCCATTCCTTCTAGAAGTTCATCCAAGGGCTCTTGGAACATTTGAGGATTTATCTCACGGAGGAGACTCCTCCCAAGTCTCTCTGCTATTAATGGTCTTGCTTGGAAACACATTGCCTTCAATTCAACAAAAGCATATGCTTCAATACCCGTGATGGAGCCCATAGATTTTAACCAATCTACGACCCTACCCCTCCTGACCCTGGGGAGCAATACCGAATTCGACTATGCTGCTTACTTACAAGACGATGAGATCGACTACCTCGGGGATGCTGGCTCTTCGGGGTCGGCATCGGTAATGAATGAAGTTACCTCTACCAGTCTTTCGCCACCTACTTCTGTCGTTGTTAGGAGCAATTCCAACCAGAAGCCAAGATTGGAGAGAAGAGGGCACACCAAGAGCCGTCGTGGATGTTATAACTGCAAGAGACGAAGAATCAAGGTCCTTCTTCCACGTTATAATTTACATCTGATGTTACTAAGACTGCCCAACAGTGTCAAGAAACTCGGCCATCGTGTGGACACTGCATCAAGACAGGTCTCAAATGCGAATATCCTCTCGTGCCCCAGATCACTCATCAAGTGAGTCTTGTATGCTAAAAGTCAACTTTTCCTGTGCTAATTGTGTATAGCCTCAACATCAAATACCTCTGTTTAGCCTCCAAGATATGCGTTTCTTCCAGCACTTCCTCTTGACCTGTTGTCCACACCAGCCGTTAGGAAACGAGTCGATTTGGACACACGAAATACCGTGTTTATCTCAAAATGTAGGTCATCTTAGCCCAAGGCGTTTGAAATGCTAATGAGCTTTTTAGCACGAGTATCTTAGTATGTGCCTACCATGTTCCTGCTCATCGTCTCCATACTATACTATGTTGCTATCTGGCGAGGATAGTTCTTCAATAGCGAGTCCCAAATCGTCTCGAGTAGACTGAACATACTTAGCTGACTGTCATGGGTTTAGTGCATGCTATTCTAGGTCTTGCTGCTTCTGACTTAATGTCACAAGACCCGAGTCTCGTTACCTTCGCTATGGCGCATCGATTGAAGGCAATCAAAGCTATCAAAAAGGCGCTAACTGATGTTCCTAAAACAAACACATTCGAAGAGGGCAATGCCCTACTCGCAACATGCTATGCCCTCACTTTTCAATCAGTCATGCTCGACGACGGCATGGCAGAGTTTATGACGTTTTGCCGAGGCATCGTCATTGTCGCGATCCAAATGTGCTGCAAGGGCGCCAAATTTATTTTCACCAACTTTCTCGGTGACGAGAGGATGGGTGCTCTACAACCCTTGATAGAATCGATTCCCCCCATCCATAAGGAGTGGACAGACATGGCTGTGGCGAACATCGCTGCTCTCGAACCTCTCTGCCAAAAACAAGTCGAAATCGAATACTACCAGCTCATAACCGACATCGCGAAGGCTTTGTACACATCTTCATTTTTAGGTAAGTCTTTGTCTAATTGTGAACCATCTAAACCCAATGCTGACCATTTCACCAGCATACCAGATGCTTTGCAAACACTAGTAAGCATAGAAATTCCTACAACCTACCTTACAAGTCTCGATCTTGCAAAGTATGGTCGTATCTCTGTCTACTCATCAGATCAACCCCATATTCATCAGGGCTCTATTCTAACTCCTGAGTTAGTGGTTGGTGGATGCAAATTCCACACGAGAATTTCCAAAGTCTCATAGACGGCGGAAACCAGGTGTGTCTGCTGCTTGCTTCACACTGGATTGCCCTGAAACAGATCATGGCTACCATTACCGGAGTCGAGCACAGCCAACGCCCACAACATAACCGAAAGGATGGCGATATGGACATGGGCATGGTTAGGTGGTTGAAGCACATCAACCGACAAATTGACGCCGATCACCAGCAGTATAACCAATGGCCCCTCTGGGTCGAGGCGCAGCTGGACATTGATCTGTGCTACTTTGGCAAAGAGTATCATTGAGAGATATTTGTGACCTTGTTATATCATATGCACGGACTAGGATTTCTAGAGTGCTCTAATTACTATTGATACCATATCGTTTCGGGGGCTCTTGTCTTCACTCCGAAATACCTACTACCTGCACTATATATCAACCCAATCTCAGAAGCAATCGCAGCTCACATTTACATCTCTATGGTTAAGTGATTACGGGCTCAGGGGCGCGGTGGCGCTCGCCCAACATACTATCTTGGCTGTAATTACAGCATAATCTCACGCTCCACCTGAATATGAGTCAACGGCCAGCGAGGAGCTTTTCAGAAAGAAACCCTTGAGCAGCAGATATGATGCCAGTCCAAAAAGGCTTGCCGGGAATGGCCAGTGTACACCGCCACATTACACACATTAGCGCCAATTACGCCCTTTAGTGTCAAAGTGACCGGGGCTTTTGGACCTTTCATCATGCACCTCGCTTTCGTCGTATTTCGCGTACGGCGGGAAGGTCATTAGTGTCGCATACCAAGACCGAAGAACGAAACCTCAGCTCTTGCTTGCTGCTGCCGATCAGGCGGACCACGCCACAATCCGTCGCTTTGTCTTAGTCAAGTTTCGTCTTAGTTGGTAAGGCTGATTCGTCTAGTTGGTGTCGTTCCGGCCAATCGGGTGTCTTTGAATTGCCAGACATTCTGTTACCGCATCACGGTCCTACGACGATTAGGTAAGTAGTAGGTACTCGACAAGATAAATGGCATTAATGTTAAGCCACTACCGCGCCTCTTTAACTACTACGTATGGTTGTTGGGATTGATATGAACTATCTCTCATGTGGTGCCTGTCGTATTTAAGCATATGCTTCTCGCATTCCCCGTATTCCGGGACCTCTTGGCATGGTGGCTTTACAAGATCTACGCCTAGAGCGTTATGGAAAAGTATATACTAGTTTCCGAGGTAAGACATATAGACAGACTTACAATTCACGATAGATAGGTAGATGTTGATCACCAAGATACGAGACGGACTTATATATCATAGAGGAGAGGATAGGTATCATCTTATAAATTAACAACTTCGAATCAGCTTGACGATTTTGCTTTCCTGCTATTCCATACTTTACGATACTGCCAGACCTGCGAGGACTCTCAGCAACTCGGGACAGTGAAAATGGCATCGACAGCACTACCATACTACATCCACGCCAACAGTTCCGAACCCTCTCTAAAGGCACCAACGCTCCCCCCTTACACCGAGTACGCAAGCGCAGGCGAAGACATCGAGCTAGCAAGCCTCTCATCCTCCTCTTCGCACACCACAACACCAGCGGAGCCATCATCATCCTCTTCCTCACCATCAGCCGCGACCTCAACCTTCACCCCAACAAAGCAACTACAAATCCAAACGCAAGGGAAACACCTCCTCTCCTTCCCAACGCCCACGCGTCCAGACCCAATCCCAATCTTCACCCTCACCCCCACGGGCCACCTCGATCGACCCCTGTACTTTTCCGTGCGCCCCCAGCAGCGCTCCGGGTCATGCTTCCTGACGCACGCCGACGAGACACAGGCCCCGCTGACGACGACGACGTACCGCTTCGGATATGGGCCGGGTCGGCGCTCTATCGTGGTGCTCGGTGATCCGACGCAGAATCCGGCGCTTACAATCCAGCGGGGACAATTATCAGAGGGTGGGGAAGGAGAGGGAGAAGGAGAAGCAGAGGGAGAAAGAGAAAGAGAAGGGGGAGAACAGGCAGAGGAGCAACAAGCCTTCGAGATCGCAGGTCGCAGCCTCTTCTCGCGCGCCATCCGCTTCCACGTGCCTGGTCTAGGAACCTTCGGATGGCGGTACGCAGATTCCTCTGAGCGCGCCGCTGCTTCGGCGGACAGTCTGCTCGTATGCGAGGTCTTTCACGACGACACTCACAATAGTCACAATTCGGGAGACAGGCACGACAAAAAGGGAAAAGGAAAAGGAAAGGGGGAAGAGAAAGAGAAAAGCCGCCGTATCGCGCAGCTCGTGCGCAACGAGACGTGCCGCACCCCCGGCACCTCGCGCTCGTCAGCGGGTAACGGAGGCCGCCTCATGCTGGATTTATCCGTCTTCGAGGAGAAGAGCCGTGAGCGCGTCGAGTGGCTTGTTGTTACTACTGCTGTCACCATGCTTAAGCGCGAGGTTGATAGAAGGCGGTCGCAGCAGATTGCTGCTATTGCGGCTGTTGCGAGGTAGTTAATGATAAATTGAGGGTGTAGTTCCATGTTGTGGGTATTGGGTTGTAGTGATATGTTCTTTAATTAAGATAGATACCTCGTTTGTTTACTATTTGATAGATTCTTTTCTTAGCAATGTAAATCTATATGTCATGCCCAGATGTTTGATATTTGATGTGATCGTCGCTTGTGCCAAGTTAGAAATCCATATTGCTATTTGCACCCTGTCATACCCCATACCCTTTTTGCTGTATCTCGCCCTTTTTCATCACTAATGAGTCCAAGATTACGCCTACTCGAGACAAGAATTCAAGATTATGCACACAGATTTCCTCGAATCCTAATAGGAGGAGGCAATCAAATGGGTATATATTGCTAAGCAAGCTAATCTCTCTTCGCAAACCGAGCGAGAGCCGGCCCCAAATCAGCTTCCTTCTCCTTCTGCTTTTGCTCTCGCTGCTGTGCTTGTTGTTCCTTCCATATCTCGTCCACCTTGAGTCTCTTTTCGTCGATAACATTCTTCGCCCGCTGCTTTCTGAGATACCTTCGAAGCGCGCTGTTCTTGCCACGTGCCTTCTTCCTAATTTCGGTTTCTATATCGACAGGCTTAGCATCGAGATCCCTTTCAGCCTGTCGCTGTTCCTCAGACCGCAGGTCGAGATTTCCAATGAAGCTTGGATCTAGAGCAATCATCTCTGGCTGAAGCTTGTTGAGAAGTTGTCTGACTTCAGTGTTCTGTCTCTCCCTGACCGTTTCGAAAGGATTGGCTTCCATAACATCCATATTAGGCTCTCCCGCTCCAGGAACAATGATAGAACTATGACGAGGTCAGCGATGAGTCAAAGCTATGAATCCCCTTTTAATATCATACCTAAATCCTTCATCGTGACCAATTCCCAGGACGTCTTCTAAGGGACACCACCTCACTCTTTCAACTCTACGGCCCTCACCTCCCCATGTAAGGTACGGACTCTGGACCTTCGTTTGCTCATCTACATGTTTTGTGAAGAGACCCTGCCACATGGTTGTGTGCGTTCCCCAACCAACGGCAGTAACACCTCGATCTGATACAGCAACTGAAGAAGCAGGTTGTCTTGTGAAGTACTCATTCACCACTTTAAATTGCCGTATATCCCAAACAGCCATCTTACAGTCCTGACCAGTAGATACCATATATCGCCCCTCTGTTTCAGTAAGCATCTGTTATAATAAATCTGCGAGTGGTGAGACATACTAGGAGAGCGTTAGCATTGAGACATAGAAAGAAAGGGAGAACAGCAGTAGAATATTTAGTGATAAACTCACCCTCGATCAATAGACATAGCACGAACCGGGCCTCTATGGGCTAATAACTTAACAAGTGGTCCATTTGAAGAGGAACAACTAGGACTCCAGAGCTGGACTTGACCATTATTGTGTCCAGTGAAACAGACGGCGTTATATGGATTTTGCGCTAGAGAAGCTGGAGGCCCCAATTTGGTAGCAATCTCGCTCACCAACTGACCCGTAGAGACGTCCTGGTATTTTAGATGGCCACTGGCGCCCTATAGATTAATGAGTAAATGGAACCATTTAATATCGCCTAGATCTCTTACAAGCGTTGCTAAGAGGAAATGATACTATTGGGCACATTAGTGATTTTCAAGACGGCAAGACACGCACAGACTTAGACTTCACTTACAGGTAAAAATTCAAGATGAGAAACTTCGCGATGCTGATTGAGACAATGCAGCTCGACGCCATTACCATCATAAATATAGACATTTTTCTTCTGAGCCACTGCCATGTACTAGATGAGCACATATTAGTATCTCCCGAAAATGTAACCAACACATAACTTGTCCACAAACCCCTCACAGGCGTGAAGACGTAATATAAGAGATATGAGACCACTAAACAGTGCGATAGTAGAGTATGCGATAGGGTATGCTTACTTGATTTGTATGTAACCAACGAACATCTCGAACTATTTCGTTGACCTGAAACTCGCAATTTAATTTTCCTTGCCGCCAGTCCATGGAGGCAACTGTCCTCACTTCATTAGTTCTCCTATCATCAGTTCATGGGACGTGTAGACGCGTACTGTGCCCTTTCCTTCCTCCTAACAGTAGAGAACGGCCATTCCGGCTATAATCAAAAACATAGGGCCCAAGCTCGTTGAGGGTTAAGTCGAATCGTTTCTGGGCTGTCGCAGTGGATACACTGTCTTTTATCTCGTCCTGGGTGACCTTGTACGTGCGTTCTAGCTCAGTTTCCGGCTCGAGATAACCTGAGGTCCCCTCCAGCAGAATTTCGGCATCCTTCGCTTTCAGGGTGGCTTCCTTGTATTTGGACTCGAGGGCTTGTAGGTTCCTGCGCAGTTTCTTGTCCTTTATCGTTTTTGTATTGACTCTTCTCCCCCGGCCATAGTCCCTCTGCGCTTCCTTCTCGCGCCGCCGCCTCTCTCGTTCGTGTTTAGGTATGAGGCTCGTCCGCGCTTGATCAACGACGCGAGCGCCGTTGTCGGTCTCCATAATAGTGAATTAAATAGCGACGAATAAGCTGAAAGGAATTATAGGTGGATTCGGATAAGCCAGCTGGATACTCTGGCACAGTGGCAAGGGATACCGTAAAGATTCGTCGGCGTATAGTATCGAATCATGAGGAATTAACAAGGCGGCGCAAATGTTGAAGTTGAATACAGCGGCTGGATAGACGTCCTCAAATGTCTAGAAATTTTAGTGGATCCGCAGGGGTCTTAGATAGCGCCCCATGACGATAAGCTAGTCTAAGTACACTAAGTGCACCACTGTGGGATCGCCCACACAAAAAAACTGTGCCCCTCTATCTGTAATCGATACCCAAGTAATAGGTAATAGGCCCCTCCATCATTTTTATCAGCCAATATCTCGGTGTTTATACCATGTAGCCGGAAAGCATAATAAATCACCAACTTGCGTAACAGCATATGTGATCTGTTGTCGCCGGTGACTCACAAAGAAATCTAAGCTAAACAAACAAACATTTTGTGACACGTCCTCTTCAATCTGGCTTCGCTACCTTTCCGGTTTAAAGCTGGTGGTGACGGTAAGATGCCTTCGGCCACGCATTCTCACCGGCCAACCACCAAAGTTGTGCATAAAGGCTTCAAGTCAAGAAAGTCCACGAAGGGATCCCTTCGCGATCAAGCCAAAGGTAAGGAATAGCACCAACTATGGTACAAGGACTATTTTATATATAATAGACTAACACGATCTTTTGTGTCTCGCAGGCAAGGTTCCCAACGAGAGACGAAAGACTCCCCACCAACAAATCATGTCTAAAATCGATCGACGAAACCAGGCCAAGCAGCGCCAGCTCACCAAACATAAGGAACACCAGAAGGAGGCCTCCATATTCGTGGGTCGAGATGGCGCACCGAGGATCGTTGCTGTCATTCCCCTGTGTGCTGATGGCAATCCCCTCGCCACCATTCAGCGTCTCAACGGCAGTCTAGATATCGAGTGCGACGTATCCGCCTCCACCTTCCGCGTCCCAGTCGACCGCTTCAAGCAGAAACTACAATACGTGCCAGTAAACAAGAGGGATCTGTCGACTTGCATGGATGCTGCAAGGGTGGCCGACTTCATCGTCTTCATTCTATCTGCCGAGACGGAAGTCGACCCCCTGGGAGAGCTGATCATTCGAAGCATTGAAAACCAGGGCATGTCAACACTATTCACCGTGGTCCAAAATCTGGATAAGGTCGAGCCAGCCAAAGCAAGAGCCGATGTGGTCAAATCTCTGGCATCCTTCATGACACACTTTCACCCTGGCCAGGACAAAATATACAGTCTTGACTCCAGGCAAGAATGCTCTAATCTCATGAGGTCCCTCTGCAGCACCATGCCGAAGGGGGTTAACTGGAGAGACCAGAGATCGTGGATGTTGGTAGACGGCGTACGGTGGCCATCTACCGAGACAGAGACCACCGTGCTCACGGGAGTCGTCCGCGGAAAAGGGTTGAAAGCTGATCGGTTAGTACACGTACCAGAATGGGGGACTTTCCAAATAGAGAAGATCACCGCAGCTCCAATCTCAACGAGGAGACGGAAAGATGACGGCATGGCCGTGGACGATGCGGAAGAAGAAAAGGCGCTTGAGACACCAGACGAAGATCAAGATGATCTTGCCGAGCTAGCTCCAGAAGAAGCAGTCATGAACGATGTTGATGATGGAGACGACATGATGGAATCTAAAGCACCGACGATGAAGAAAGGTGTTTTGCTGGATGACCATCATTACTTTTCAGAAGAAGAGCTTGAGAAATATGAAGCCCCCAAAAAGCTACCCAAAGGAACATCCGCATATCAAGCAAAGTGGATATTAGATGATGTCTCTGACTCCGAATCAGAATTCGACGAGGAGATGCAAGATTTACAGGAGAACACCATTGCAGCTCGACCAGAGGATGGGATAGAAGGTCTCGCTGGCCGTGAACCCACCGAAGCGGCCATGTCTGAGTATCCTCAATCAGAAGCTTTTGCAGAGCTGAACGAGGATGAAGATGCAGATCAGCTCGCTGCCTACCGAAATCGCAAGCGCGACGAAGCAGATGAAGACAAAGAGTTCCCCGACGAGATTGAGTTACACCCACATGTGCTGGCGCGCGAAAGACTGGCGAAGTATAGAGGTCTCAAAAGTCTACGGACAAGTCCGTGGAACAAGGAGGAAGACGTTCCTTATCAGCCTGAAGAATGGTCCAGACTACTACAAATTTCAGACTACCAATCCTCCAGAAATCGAGCACTTCGTGAGGCTTTGGTCGGTGGCGTTCCCGCGGGAACTCGAGTTCATATTTATCTCAAGGGCGTGCCTACGGACTTACAAAAATCCTATAACCCTTCACAACCAGTTACCCTCTTCAGTCTCCTCAGGCATGAGAACAAGAAGACGGTAGTAAACTTCGATATTGCGCACAAAGATGATTACGAAAAGTCAATCAAGGCGAAAGAAGAACTCATTGTCCAATGTGGTCCTCGAAGATTCGTCATTAATCCGCTGTTCTCTAACAGTGGAAGTACTGAGAATGATGTACACAAGTACTGCCGCTTCCTCCACCCAGGGGATGCTGCAGTCGCGACATTCATGGGGCCTATCACCTGGGGCTCCGTCCCTGCGCTATTCTTCAAGCGCGTAACCCCAGAACAGAGTGAAGAAGGTGTCACTCTTCCTCTGCAGTTAGTCGCAACAGGCACCTCTCGTGCCCCATCGACCTCCCGAGTGATTGCCAAGCGTGCCATTTTGACTGGCCATCCTTACCATATTCACAAGAAGGTTGTGACTGTTCGATATATGTTCTTCAACCGAGAGGATGTCGAATGGTTTAAGGCTCTCCCGCTCTGGACAAGGAGGGGTAGGAGTGGTTATATCAAGGAGACATTGGGTACTCACGGTTATTTCAAGGCTAACTTTGACGGCGGAATCAATCCTCAGGACTCAGTTGGTGTCAGTCTATACAAACGTATGTGGCCACGGAATGCCACACCGTTCACAGGACCGTTATTAGACGAAGGCACCGTTGCTGGGCTAAGTGATGCAATGGATGAGGATGTCCAATAGAAAACTACTATATCTGGCGTTCATGGTAGATAGTTTTGATGAGTTATGAATGATCAATCACATAGTAAACAGCCAACACACCAATCTTAAATCCGAATTTATCAAATCTCGTACACGTATCTATAGGTAATTATAAAGAAGCGACTCTTAGCCCAGTGCTTCTAGTCCCTCAGTCGGCTTCGGGCCACCTCTACTCCTACTTACCTCCTCAGCACCACACGCCTTCCAAGCACTGAGTATCAAGTTAACAATATGGTCCACCCCAACATCCTTCTTCACCTGCGCGAAAACCGTCGGCCCGCCCTCACGCATCTTTCTCGCATCACGCTCCATAACCCCCAAATCAGCGCCTACGGCCTCAGCGAGATCAGTCTTATTCACAACAAGTAAATCACTCTGCGTGATCCCCGGCCCGCCCTTGCGAGGCACCTTATCGCCGCCGCTGACATCAATAACGTAAATAATAAAATCCGCTAGCTCGCGGCTGTAATTAGCCGCGAGATTGTCCCCGCCTGACTCGATGAGGAGTAAATCCGGCACGAACTCAGCGTGTAAGTCCTCCAGCGCCGCGAGGTTGGCGGAGATGTCCTCGCGCACGGCGGCGTGCGGACACCCGCCTGTCTCGATGGCGCGGATCCGCGGGGCCGGGAGGGCCGAGTTGCGGGTTAGGAACTCGGCGTCTTCGCGGGTGAAGATGTCGTTGGTTACTGCTGCGAGCCCGTATTTGCTGCGGAGGGCGAGACAGAGGGAGAGCATTAGGGCGGTTTTGCCTGAGCCTACGGGGCTGGGGGGGTTGTTAGTTTCGGCTGTTGTATTTTCCTTGTGTGAGTTTTAGGTGAGGGTGTATGTTGTGGCTATGTTTAGGGTAGGGGGGTTGATATATATGTAGTGTAGTTGTGTATATACATAGTACATGCAGGATATATACAGGGTACGCATGTGGATTTATATCTGTATGTCTATGCATATATATATTCTGCTTCTGTAGGTGTGGTAACACCGAAGCTACCCATAATCACCTATAACGGCGATATTGGCTTGGGCAGATGGAGGAAATATAGCCTCGAAGTACTTAAAATGACTTACCCGCCGATACCGATGGTGAAGGCCCGCTCGTTCCAGTTCCGGCCCTCGACTATGGGCATCTCCCGACCCAGGAAGGATCCGGGTCCGTCGAGGATCTCATGGGAATGGCCATGCTCGGCGGCCGGGATCCCCTCGTGTGAATGAGAGTGGCTCACGCCGTCGTGAGAGTGGGACATCTTGGCTACGTATGTGTATGTGTCTGTATGTATGTGTTGCTGGGGTGAGTCCAGTGGTCGTCGTGTTGGCGTGTGTCAGAATAACGTAACTGTGACTAAGAGAATACAGCTTTTCAAGAAGAGAGGCTCTCAAGCTGCACTTACACTTTGTAAGATGAGGGGCATTTTCTGGTCTTCAATGCGGGGCTCTGGCTTCTCTCCCCACCTCTATCTACATAGTAAGTTTGTCTTCTATCTACTACGTAGTGTTACCTAGGACGAATCTCCTTTCTATGGATATCCTGGAAATATAAGAACCGTTTGTGATTTGAGCAGCATTAGAAACTCTAGATCCTCTAAGCAATAGTAGTCATAAGGAAGTCAAAATGAACTGTTCTATGTGTTGATGTATATGTATTTGTACGCGTGCGGACTGTAAACAGAGTTTAGTGAAAACAAGCGATGTTATGTTCATCACCTGCTAATTCTCAGTCCACTGGATTGAATCGCTTAATTGGGTTCGTCATATATCCAACCACAATTAGCAACCCTTGAACTAACCCTAGAGTTCAATCTATTACCTGATGGTCTTTGATAGATGAGTAGTGTAAGGAGTGGTAAGCTAGGAAATATATGATCTGGAGTTATTATATATAGATTAGTAAGTCTAGCTACCTCTACGCACGGAATAGAGAAATCGTTCAGTCTCGATTGGTCTAGTGGTAAGGATACCTGCTTGTCAAGAAGCAATTCGCAGGTGGCCGGGGTTCGATTCCCCGATCGAGAGCTCTTTTTTATCGGATTCTGACCTTTTTTTAAACCCAGCGTCAGCTAAAGTCCACCAGCAAAGCTTGAAGTATATAAATCATCTTTTTTTTTTTTTTTTTTTAAATCCTAGGTGCTCTTTCCACATTTATGTATGTATCTACCTTATCGGGAGGTCTTCTTCGCTGCCAAGCTTTATATTCCTTGTCTTTTTTTCTGTGGCTTTTCTTGTAGCCCAATAATTGCGTCAATAGTCTCGCATCTCAGTCACACCAGGCAAGTAGGTAGTAGGTAGTAGGTAGTAGTGCTTCAAGTAACATTAGGCTGAGTACGGCTCGTTATTCCCGAACTCAAATATCAGAGAAATGATACCACACCGTTTTTTTTCTAGACTCGCGATGGGTGTGATGAGCCTCGCTACATGAACGTGACAATGAATGAATGAAGTTAGCTAGTCCGGCATGATGCATATCTCGCCCACTCAGAGCAATCACGTCGGCCGCTTCCCGAAATGAGGCTGGAGACGTCATCATCGGATAAGCAGAGTACCATCCGTCAGGCTGTACATGTCATTCTTCTAGAGAGATGTGGCTTCCAGACTTGCCGGTGAGCGGCATGGCCTTTGTTGTCGCGTGGAAGCATCAGACAACATATTTATTTGTGGTCGCCGACAAGGTAGATATATATAGGTAGATAGAGAAATAGACAATGTAGTGCTTACAGTTCGAGTAGATGATTCAAGCTTATCAATGCGTCGACGGAAGTGTCTATACGTAGGTCAATATTTTCAATGTCCTATCCTTACCTGTAGACAACGACAGTCTGCATGTGAAAATCACAACAAGGCCTACCCATAGCGTATTGAAAGAAACAACGTATGGGTCGGGTAAGTACATGCGGCATGTCTCACTATTCAAAGTGCGCCTAGAACAACAACACAGTGAGTACTATGGAGTTAGATGGATGGATGGCTATGCCATGTGTGCCGGTATGTATCTAGTTTGTACTACCAAAGAAGTTTCACAAACACAGATAGACGCAATAGCGACTATGTATAGGTAGATCAGTGTTGATTTGGAAATAAGCTGCCCTTTCATTCGTGCGCAGCGGCTCGAGTAGCCAGAAAAAGAGGCTACGTTTAACCCAGACCATCTCCAACAAGAAACCCAACACGGATATTTGCCCATCTAGGTAGCAGGAATGCTACGTATGCTACGTATAGCATGAAAGTCTAGGTATGATACCACTGAGGCGAATCGCCCAAAGATATGCCCCTGGCTCCCAGCGAAAAGATTGCCGGTATATTGCTCGCTTCACGCATGAATCTAGGGTATCCCAACAAGCGTTCATCCAACCACTGAGGCCGGAACTGGGAGCCGGCTTTCTCCTCCCTTGCTTTGATCTCCCGTGCGCCCAGGTTACCCACGGAAGCATCCGCCGCCATCTGTGGCAATCTGCGATCAATCCTGTTGTATAACTATTGAGATCGAGAGAATCGTACGTTTGTACACCTGTCCGATGCTGGGTCTACCGGGGCAATACGGAAGAGGCGCCTGGCCATTGGATCCTCACGCCCAGTAAAAGAATGGCCCAGAGCCTTATTGTGGCCCCCGCCTGCGCAAGAGATGTGGCTGACTTAGTCGCTACAGTTATATCTAAGCGACTAAACTAAGGGAGAATTACACACAGCGGAGCTTTTGCTGTGTGCAGAGCGTAGCAATATGGTACTAGTGTACTACAAGTATATGTGATCTATTGCTAAGAGGCATTGGAAGAATATACCCCCCTTCCAGCCTATACGCTCTACCCAGCGAACAGTCAAAACTCACTTTCTTTTCGATGACTTCTACCGATTGCTGCTATGTAATACAGAATAAAGGGTCGCGTCTAGACTGGGTCCAGCAGACCCCAGGCGAGAACGATCAACCCTGCTGTACACTATAACTGCAACGTTGTACAGTATGTCATATCTATCTAGGTTAGGAGTATACATACAATTATTAGTTTAGTATAGTTCATAGGAAATCCTCGCTATAGTAGTATCGAAGAATAATAATACGAAATGGCCCTGGTCAAGATTTTGCGCTGCCAAGCGCCCCGTCACTATCCCAGTCCCTTCAACACATGTACCTATCTACTACTCTACACGTGTAGATGTCAGATCATTTGCCACCAAGGCACGGATGTAATCACAAAATGAAGATTGTAGGGTTGAGAGGCCATTCGTTCGGATGTGGGATGGTGGTATGTATATATGCATGCATGCAGGAAACTTAAGCCATCACGAGCTTGTGCCGCATTTCCGGCTTTATGGCAGCGAGATAGACAGACTCAATAAGTAAGCAGGCCTGCGCTACGTGCTCGTGCTCGCTCACAACACGATGGGATCTCTCAGATTCACCTACGTGGTATACGCCAAATAGGCATAATTAATCCAATTAGCAGAATGTAGGAATAGGGCACCTAGCTATCCTACGCCAGCTCCGCTAGAAAAA